>JANSTU010030986.1:0-12039 GCA_027564075.1 Bolitophila hybrida
TCATTTTAATTTGTAATAATATTGTAATGGTGGCAATGTAATATTGAAAAAAAAAAAAAAAGTTTAGTTGGGGAGATATGTCCCTGTTGACGTCACATTAAAAAAAAAACAAAAAATAAAAATGCGAACGAAGGCTACGGCTACAAATTTATGTACAGAAGCGAAGAATCAAAGATGCACTGCATTTAAAAGAGACGGCTTCACGATAACTACTGTCTTTTTCTGGAATTTGGCGCATTTGTACTTCTTCTGTACTGTTTGCAGGGTACCTGACAAACATTTCTGTTAAAATTGGTCATAAATGCAATTTGTCGGCATTTATGGGGAGCCTTCTTTGTACCGACGGGGAGAGTGCAATTATTCCGTGGTTGCCAAAAGAATGTTTGTGGATTGCAACCGTAAAAAAATATTTAAAAAATTATTACATTTCATGTATCAAAATATTTAAGAATATAAATTAAATGTATACATAATTATTTATATTTCCTTAAATTTTTTTTACACTTTCGTGTTTAAAATAAATAAATATTAGAAGTTTATCTAATATAAACAGTTCACTGTACCGATTGTTAGATTCAGGGATTCAGGGTAGCGATTCTGTGCAAGTCTCCACGATACATAAATTATGTGCGGACATATGTTATGTCTAGAAACGTCAAAAAATGTCCAACATGGCGACGGGTTGGGAACACGCACAAGATTTTTTACTAACATTTTTTGACATTTGCAAAACAAAAGTCCTTCAAAAATAAATATTATATAGATTAATTCTTTTTTTCATAAATTCCTTTGTTATAGCCTCAATTCTCGTATTGAATGATTTTTTTAAAACATTTTCGTAATTTATGTCTTACATTTTTGCTGTCTTTTTATGTCATAACATAAGTCTTGTCATAAAAAAGTCTCGTGGAGACCCAGTGTAACAGTGTAACGCTATGAAGCAACTCTTTTTGAACGCACTTCCTATGTATTGTGTATAAACAGAGAGTGCGCTCCAAAATAGTTGCTTTATTTGAGTAGCTTCAGGGTAGCGTGTGTAATTTTTTGCACAGAATCGGTAAAAATTGCAAAAAATACACGCACACACACAGAAGTCAAAGTTGTTTTAAAAACATGCGCATACATACACGAGGAGGGGTTATTGTTTATATTTATATTATTATATATATATTATATTATTATATACGATTTCACGAAACAGGACTATTAAATACGACCGCAAATTAAATAGAGAATTAAATTGTGACGACTGCGTGTTAAAAAAAATGGATGACAAATGACAAACATTGAATCGGTGACTACCTTTTTGAAACGTGTAGTTGTCCAATAAAACCGTCGCTGCACGTAAGAAGAACGATATACTTTCACATACATATGTATATGTATATTAACGAATAATAATAGATCGATAAACATTTACCGAGACATTTACCTACATGTTGGAACGTTCTTCGTTCTTCGAGGAGACCAAAGACAAAGTTTCGTTAATGTGTACACCATTCTTTACCATCTATCGAACTCTAATTAAAAGTGATTCCAGAATGTACTTCAATAACACGACCCAGTAACGATTGAATTGCTGGTCTTCTGTCATCCATAATAATGACGAGGAGGACTTTTACTTTAATATTTGTTTCAGTCTTTGACCATTTGGGGCCATTTTCAAGCTTTTTGAACCACGCACGCGAAATTAAGTTAGTTTTATTTATTAAATTTGTCCTGGAATTGTTAGTAAATGATCTCCCACAAAAATGTCATTTTGGTCGGTTTGGTTAAAAAATCCGGTGTGGCCCTATGTCCCGCAGGGGTGTAAAGGAACACATAAGATACTAACTGAACATATGTTTATGTATTTTGTTCTTCGGTTTTCGCGAAGATGATTGATTGTTCAAAATGAATTTGGTGTAAAAATAGCTATGTATATTTTACTCTTCTGCACTTGCATTTTTTTTGTTTTCAAGCTAATCACAGGCATCTGATGTTATATTCATAGCGAAAAGGGTGAGATTTAGACTCAATCTTTGAATTTTGAAGAATTTTCTGTCATATACTTTATTTATTGTTTATTTTTATTTATCTCGGTATTTAGGAACACAAATGAATATCAACGAATATAACAAAAATATTGGGGCAATCAATATGAAATTAGCATTTCTAAAATTAATATTATTATAATACAAGAAATCTTATTTAATAAAGCGAAAAAGTTTCTATAGAAACAAAAAAAAAAACAAATTAAAAAAGTGTTTGATCAATAAATATTATGCGCAAACGAGAATCATGTAACTTCATGCCATATTATGAATGCGTACTGTATGTTTTTCGTCAGTTGTGCATTGAACTTCAATCTGTCAAGGGCAGAGGCAGAGCTCAAACGAAAATCGAAAAAGTCAAGTGTTGTTTCTTGTTTAACAAAAATTGCGTCTTTCAATTTTACTATAAATTGTTATAAAATAGTATTTTAAAAATACTATTTCTTCTTTACAATATATCAACAAATATGTCAGACCTAAAATCAGAGATCGACAGTGACGCAGAGCAGAACTACTCACTGGTTAGCAACTCTGACCCGAAGAACATGCAAGATATGACAATTTACGTGAGTATAGTCGTGGTCTATGATTTTTTTTGTTTACATATATAAAAAAGCATGGTTTTTATTCGCAAACATAGGTTCAGAATCTCCTGCAAAACTTACAGGACAAATTTCAGAGTATGTCCGACCAGATAATTACTCGTATCGATGATATGGGGAATCGCATCGATGACCTGGAAAAGAGCATCGCGGATCTGATGACCCAAGCCGGTGTAGAAGGATCCGAAAAGTGAAGCGTGAATCTGAATACAATATATCCAATCATCTTTATAAGATGTGCCGCCCCTTTTTTGTCATAACTCGTAAATTCTTCTTAAGTTATTATCGTCATAATTATAAATTAATAATTAAGTATACAAACAAACGATAAAAATCACCTGCGAAAACCAAATTCTAGCTGGATAATATTGTTATGTAAGGAAAACTAAAATTAAATGTGGGTTTTGTAAAACTGTTTTCTCGTACAAAATACAATTTTATTAATTGAAATATAGTATGCATTTGTTTTTGGAGACGTCGCTGTTCGGAAATTTATTGATCAAACAATCTAGGGTTTTCTATTTAAAGATTACATGCGTACATAATAAATATTAACAATCTTTTATTAGATATTAGCTATTTTCAATACATGATTTATGGAAAAAAACATCAATTTACGGAATGATGTACATATTTTGTTATGTCTTAGCACCTTTATTGACTTGATCTTGTAAAGGGGTACGTTATTTGTAATTGCTGCAAATGAAAATAAGCCTTTTTACCTGTGAGCAGAGGATTTAATTTGGTACAACCGGAGTATCCGAAAATTGTATTGGCATTCATTATATGGCTTTCCTGTTGAATGTTTCTATCGTTTCTATAATTATTTATTTATTTTTTGTTTATTCATTTAATAATAATTTAGAGATTATATAAATGAATAAATCGCAGTAATTGTTATTATCAGTAATAATAATATTAATATTTCATTTGAATTTTTACTCAATGAATTCTATTTCCATATTCTTCCTTCTTGTAATAAATTTATTTTATCATCAGATCATTTAAAAACTTTCTGTATTCCGTTATATTAAGAGCAAGAAAGACAAAACATTTATTTTGCAAAAACAAAAATAACCTCTTACGGGTGTAATAAATATTGCGAACAGCTACTTTGGGTCCTCTATTTTATTTAAAACCAAAAATAGTGCGCACATTTATGTACGAAAAACAAAAGTCATAAACAAAGGAACAGAAGAGATGCTCATTGAGGTCATAAATGAGATAAATCGAGCCCTACGAAAGGTGCGGATTCGCCATATAATATATAATAAGCTACCTGCGAATTTCGTTTTATTGCAGTACATGCCAAAAAGGTAAACAGTATGAGCAGACTTAATGACGGAGCAGCATTCGCATTGACATATTTTGTTGGTGTCGGAGGAGGTTCTACAAATATACATGTGTGCCAGGTCTATGTTTGCGCATGCGTTATATTTTGATCAGTCGCAAAGTACCGTTTCAGTGAAACTGTATTGTTTGGGATTAGTTTTCTGAATATTAGTATTGTTCAATAGAGATTTTTGTTAGGTTCCAAAATATAATTATTAAAATAATGCAGGCATTCCAGTGCACATACGAAACCGTAAATGAGGTAAGGGTGGTGAGTTAATATATAATTTGAAAATGAATACAAAATTTAAATATTTACTAGAAGAAGCCCTGCTGTAAAGCCGTTACGCAGACCACTGCAAAGGCTAACCGACGCAAAAATCGCCAACCATTGAAATGCATCGTAAGTCCACAGAAAACAACAATTAGTGAACAACTAAAGACACTCGAAAGGACCAGCACAATTGTGACTACTCCCGTAGCAGAAACAGAACTACCACTCATGCCTGAAATGAAAAGGTGAGAATTCAAAAAAAAATATCTAACATATCTTTATACATTACATTATCTTTATAATTTTAGATGTTCCACTCCGCTGATTAACTTTTGCCCGCAATGTCCTCCGAATACTAGTTTATGTTTATGTGAGGTAGCCGATATTCGTCCAATTACTGGCTACACTGCCTGGAAAGTCGATCTTCACACCCGTCCATTTCAATCGCACGACGTTTCGAATATTTCCGATGCAGTGTCCGGTGGTAGTACACCGTCCGGATTCCCAGCATTTACTTGTCCCACACACATTGCTCAACATTTTGCGAATCAGCAGCAACTTCTTGAGCATCACATGATCATGCAGCAACATCAGCAACAGTTACAGTTATTCGCAAATCGTCCAAACGACATCAGTATTCCTTTCTGTTTTGCATGCTATGCCATTCGCATTAGTAACGGTGGATTGTTAAGTACTCCGTGTCCTGAACACCAGAAAATTCTTCAACATAGATTTAACAACAATTTCTTTGAGATCTTTCTGAATCAAGCATCATTGCACTTGAATCGTATGCAACAAGAGAATTTGCATATGCAACAATTACAGTACTGTGACGGCACAAAAACATTTGCCATGGCCACATCCGGACAAAATGTTCTACATCCTTCGTTGGGATTGACACATGCAGGATATCCGTTAGGACCGACTATGATGCCAACTGGTTTTGGTCCAGTTCCATTTTGGATGCAATACTAGTTTACTTATAAGAGGGTACTGAACAGTAGACTGTGCAATATTAGGTTATAAAATAGTATTTATTTAATTTATGTTCACTATACACAACTATGAAACCCTTCAAGTGTGTTTTCACTGACAATAATTTGAAATAATTATGTTATCCAGTGAATTTGTAAATAAAAATGTGTAGAAAAATAGAAAAAAACCAAAATATATTTATATAGAATTAGAATGAAATAAAAAAAAGTAAAAATGCATTTGATTATTGAAATATGCTGTTTAACATAGATATAATTGTGTCGGTGGTTAGCATAGGCTTTACAGATATGGTTGTGTTTTATATAATTGTTGTATATCGAGGTGTGGAAAATAGCCTGATGATGAAGATCACGTAAAGATCGTATTTGCGAAAGTTATTATAATATAAGGTGGGACAAAAGTACTCACCCGATGTTCTTTTGATGTAATTTTGTTTTATAATAAAAAACTTTGGTTCTGCTTGTGAAATTTGTTTATTTAATCCATTAAGTCGAGAAAATGATATCGGCGAAGTCGCCGCCGCCAGAGTTGATGACCATACGGGCTATTGAATATGCTTCTTAAGGGCTTCAAGTATCTGAAGCTTGTTGACGTAAACTAGCGACTTCAAAAAACCCAACGTAACGGTTAAATCGGGTGATCTGGCCGGCAAGTTCAAATCACCAAAACGAGAGATTAAGTGAACCGGAAATGCTTTCTTCAGAATATCGGTTGTGGCTCGAGCAGTGTGCGCCGTTGCACCGTCCTGTTGAAACCTCAGGTTATCCAGTTCCAATTCATCCAATTGAGGAAAAAAAATCATGGCACTGTAGCGCGCCGTCCACACTTCCACAGTCATACACGCAGTAACATTGAGCGGATATAATGGTTCTCTTCGTGGGTGATAGACGGATCTTCGGTGCCCCAGAAATGATTATTGTGTTTATGCACGTAACCGCTAAGATTGAAATGATCCTCATCGAGCGTAGATAGGTTAGACGCGTTTGGCGGTCAACAGCAAACAGCTATGATGCACTGTCTGCCCTTTTTAAGGGAACATTTTCAAATCTTTAATCAACATTCTGCGTTAGGGATCGCCCAGGCTAATGCCCAATTGCGTGGCATCTTCGGCAACAACAGCGATATTCTCAGCAAAACGGCCGCTCCCCGGGTCTGGCCAGGATTAGGAGCATATCGTGTTGTCCCAGTCTCTTCAAGGCGAGCGGCCAAACGCCGCAGTGTTTGTCCAGTTGGTGTCGGTGGGCCAGGAAATCTGCGATGAAATTCAGCCTATAATAGATACGAACTCTTGCGAATCCATAAAACGTCTCCCAAAAAAAATAACTCTAAATATAATTATTCTGAATTCATATTCTGGTGAGATTAGTAAAATCTTAGATAAAATTAAAATTGAAAATTATGTTATGATTTAAAAAAGGTTTAAAAATATGCCTAATAATATAAAATAAAACACCGCAAAATCAAAATTCATATTTTCTGGAGTCTGTGTTATGCCAGAACTATATACCTGCAAGAATATTTGAACGACCTGATTATGAACCCAACTGAAATACAAAAACTCACCTGTGTTAACAACAAAAAACTGGAACAGTCTTCATAGTGCTTTACATGCTTTCTTTCCCAAAAAGTGAAGTTAGACTTTCTGATCTCAGGAAAATACGTTCCGTTACTAATACTATTTTTAAGTGGGACATAACCAAACAACTCAAAAGAGGCACAACTCAATATCGTAACTACCAGATGTTGGGTCACGGCTCGACTCATTGTGCTCTTGCCTCTTTGTGTAAACTGAAGCAACAATCATGCCACTGAATAGTGAACAGCCACAGCCTCCCAAACACAATCTGCCAGCCACCTAGAATGTCCTGAACGGATTAGATACATGGAAATAAAGAATCGATTAAACCGAAAATTGTTACGATAAACAACTCTCGACAATTTGTAACAGCTCCAACTCCAAACAAGCTACCAGGCAGTAACGAATCAGTGCTATAAACTCCCTGTTATTCCCACAAAATTCGAGTCAACCGTTCCAAGAAACAAACTTTGTTTTTTTTTCGTACCGACGTAAAGCCAAAAAAAGTCTCTCATTGGATCCTGTAATCCCTTGTGGGACATATGGCCAGTGTGCGATGCCGCACTGCTGGATTCATGACTGTTCAGCATGACTAATGAGCTGTTTGTGCTGTGCTATTCCTATTGGAGCTACTGTGCTCTAAGAGGAGTCTACTGATTTAAAGTGCTACATTCGAAAAACTGCCGGGACGGGATCGAATCGGCGACCTCCTATATGTGCGGCTACGGTTGTAAAACATAATATCTTGCACCATTAATAAAATGATAGGCTAAAATCAAAATTTCTGGCTTTTTAAAATTGTCGTATAAATTATTTTCAATTAATGACTTTTTTTATAAAAAACTAACGTAGTTTGATACCGGTTGGGATCTAATTCAATGTATCCCCAAATGGGATATAAATATTAGTAGTTTTTTCTCGAACGAGAGACGAGATTTCCTCGCAGTTAGATTTATTAGGACTTTTCAATGAATGCATAACAAAAACCAGCTCCTGCTCCAATTTTAGTACATTTTCCGGGAAGCTTAACTTGGACCGGTTTATATCTGCAAAAACACATATTATTTTCAGATAATTATAAAACAATAATTTAAATTAACCATACACATTATCCACAGAATCGTTGCCACAGTTTCCATGCTCATTCCAACCCCAGGCCAGCACGGCTCCAGTTGCAGTCAATGCTACTGTATGCTCTGCGCCAGTTTGTACATCCACAAAACGTTCGAATTCTTGATGATCCTCTCCTATTTGTCCATAATTATTACGACCCCAAAGCTTTAATTTTCCATCACCTCCTAATAGTGCATTATGAGTCCATCCGCTGCAAATCTTTTGTACACCAAATTCAACCTTTATAATCTGACTCTGTCCAAACTTATCATCTCCAATTCCTTGAATTGTATTGGTATCGTTTCGATCTATATAGATTATATGATTTTGACCACTCGCAAAATGTTTTATTGACTTTTCGAGTACCCATCCTTCAGTTCCAGGAAGAATAGTACAATTTGAATTGTTTTTAATAGTTTCGCTAAGTTTTTTCGATTGACCAAATACGTATATCCTGTTTTCAGTCAAAACGCACATAATTCGAAGACCAAATTTTACACTCTGCACGGCTTCAGACTGAGGTAGTTCAAGACGTTTTGGTGTGGTGGCATATTTTAGTACACTCGTTGAAAAACCCAACTGTTGGTGTCCATTTGAGCCCCATACAAACAAAGTTCCATCACTGCACACAACCGCCGATGAGTCCCAACCGCACGAAATATCAGAAACACTCTTACCCTCGAACGACTTCATGGAGAGCTTAAGAAATTTTGTCACATTATCTGTTGTTCCCAGACCAAGTTGTCCTTTGTTGTTCCAACCGCAAACATATATTTGGCCAGATTTCGACAGCAATAACACATGACCACCACCACCAGACATACAGATAATATCAGCTAACTCATCCGAAGACAGGCAGGTATTTTGCTGAGGAGTTGTGCACATCTCACTTTCAAAGCCGACACCGAGTTGACCGTGTGAATTAGCACCCTGTGAAATTGTGTAAATATTTATTAACTATTTTGAATAAAATGTTTTTGAACTGATTGACAGACCCATGTATAAAGCTCCATTGTCTGTTTTTAATAATTGTTAATCAAAAATATCATAGAAATATATTAATTCACAAATAAATAAATAACATCAGAATCAAAACAATAACAAGCACATGAATACAATTTGACAGCGTGAATATTATCGATTTTAGTTCAGTGTATATAGAAAAATGTCTTCTTAATTAGTACATGTGGTTACGGTGAGCCCCGAGTTGAGGAAAACTCTATTGTGAATGTTCACTAAATAAGTATGAAATATGCATCAGGTGTTATTATTAATGTATTATGTATATATGTATATTTTAATTTATAAATCCAAATCAAATGAAGATATAAAATTAGTATTTATTTTTTACGAGCCCGGCGTAAAATATATTTCTGAAAATTGTGTTGTGCTCCACGATCTAAAGACTACAGCAATGCTCCGAAGATTCAGAAGCTGGTTTCCTCGATGAACATTTCACGTCTCCTCCCGCAATCCAACCTTCGAGCAACAATAAGCAAAGCTTTTGGAACATCAATTAATGCATCTTCATTTGTTTATAACTAACAACACAACATATCTACCATAAAAAGCCGACAACGTGTTTTGTTTGTATAATATGAGTATTTTGTTATTTTGTATTTTATTGTTATTATTATTTTTATTTAATTTTATATTTATATGTGCATCATCACACGAGGACTCTTTTGCGTTTTTGGTAATATTGTGCCTAGTGCTTCACTGTTGTTACTGTTTCTTCATGTGTAAGTAATGTGCTGCTAAAATTTATATTTAAAGTAAATGATTGTTGTCCTAATAATTCACATTTCAACGTTGCTAGTATTTATTCCAAAATAGATAATCCGAACACATTTCCTCGAAATCAGTCGAAATTCCAGGCTACAAGCTATTCAGAGATGATAGGGCAGTTCGACGTGTAGCTATGTTTATTTCCACAAAGCTTGTATTGTCGCTTCGTTGTACTGTATTTTCTTTTATAGCATTCATGAAATACGACCTCAGACGGCATACCCTCCGTCGTTGAAAGAGAATATCTATATGGATGAGGCTACATTTGACATAAATTATTAAAAAGTGGTGTCTCACTTGTTGCAAAAGAAAAACACAAGACACGATATTCGCATATATATATATATATATATATATATATATGGTGATTATATATGGATTGTCGCCTGTATGCCCAATCCATAACTGCAGGCAAAACACCCAAGTATTCAATAACAGAACTTTTTTAAATAATATGTATTAATATTATCTCGTTTTTGCCCGGAAATACATCAATAAATCGTTTCAACGCACCCGCCAAAAAGTATGCATTCGAATGAAAGTCATCATAATCGACATTTGTTTTTCGAGTTCTGCTTCCAAATGACTTGGGTATGCTGGTGATGATTTTGGTTCCCCGTTTTTTTCTATTTCTTTGCACCCAATATTTCTTCAGATTCAAAATACTCTATATATTTATTGAAGTTGTCTTCACTCAAATTGTTTAAATCATCGTCGTCTAAATCCATCTCGAACCAAATGTAATAAAAAACCGAAATATAAATATAAAAACATCATGTGAAAACGCAAGTGAAATAGCAACTCTCCACATTTTAACATTTAACTTTCCACAATGAAATTTCAATTGTCAAGTGTCGTTGCGATATTTGTTATTAGCGTTTCCGGTTTTTTGGTTGTTTTTTGGAGTTTATTTAGTGGATTGTTAAGTTTTTTTGTTTCAAAGTGTGGCTTTCTTTGGTTGTGGAGCACATTTTGCCTGAAATTATAATACATTTTGATATTTGTATTTTTGTATACATTTTGTTTATATTTATAACCGACATTTTATGAAAATCGAAGATGGTAATCGTACTGATCAACCCAGTGAAGCTATTTATGTTGACGCATTCATAGCAAAGCGAAAATATATTCGGTATCCCGGCGATATACCAGGGAAGCGTTCTGTGATGGGACAACTCAAATCAAGCGTGTATATTGTGCGTTAAAACTTACATATCGACACGATCAGTTTTTTGTTGAATGACTGAAAAATATATGTCAATGTCAAAAACATATGCAAGAATATAATAATATAATAATATATATATAAGAATATATATATAAAATAAAATAACAAAAAAAATGATGGATGTTGTGACAGAAAATAGTTACTTCAAAATGCACAGCAACGCACGTACACACACATTTGGAGATAGATAGCTTGTGAAAAATGTGCACAGAATCGCTACCAGATCAATTATTTAATATACCGTCCGTCAACAAAGCTTTTTTGCAAGTTTGTATGCCCCAAATGAATTTTATATTAATGTTTATACCGTGGAATAACAACAACATACCCTATATATACGGCAACGCAAGTCTGTGCATATAATAAAATGTTTGATGAATAATCATTTACAATGACTCATAAACATGGGTCAGAACTCGGCGCCAATATTAAAATAAAAAGTCCTTGATTTTTTAATATATGGTTTTGATGTTTTTAAAAAAAAAATATTATGGTAACAATACTAAAAATAATATAAAAATGTGACTCGATCCATAGTGCCTAAATACTTTAGACTCACCAAACTGGCACTGTATATATTTTTGTATTATTTTGCGTACATCAGTCTGAGGAGTATATACGAGTTCATCATTTGTATCTTTACAATTCCGTTAGCGTATATCTACCTTCATATTTCATATTCCGTTAGCGTATATCTGCCGTACATATTCTATCATACTGCCTTTTGCGTTAGCGTATAACGCGTTCAATTCTAATTTTCAACTGTTTATTAGGTAAATTCCATTAGCCATTTAGACTTGCAGCTGTTTTCTGGGGTAAACGGTTTATTGACAAAGTATAATTATACATTCTGTCAAATAATAATAAATAAATTTGAAATAAAACACAAACAACTTATCAATCATCTAAATGTATTATATCCCCTCCAAAATAGGCCCCTTCTGAGGCAATACACTTCTTCCAACGAACAATCCAATCATCGAAACACCTTTTAAAGCTATATTCCGGGATGGTCTTCAATTCTCGTTGCGAATTAGTTTTGATGTCTTCAATGCTCGCAAAACGGGTTCCACGAAGTGGTAATTTGAGTTTTGGAA
>JANSTU010030997.1:0-12038 GCA_027564075.1 Bolitophila hybrida
GTGCATACAGAAGAAACTTCTTTTGTATAGACTCTAAACTATTAGAATGCACTGCGTAGCTTGGATTCCATACAACTAATCCGTACTCCAAATGTGATCTTACTTGAGCACAATACACGCTTTTTAGTGCTTTGGTATCAACGAATTCAGGGCAGATTCTCTTCATGAATCCGAGCATGGAATATGCTTTTGCAATCGTTTTAATACAATATGTAATTTATATGTAATATCATTATACATTTCACTGCGTATGTTGTATTGCAAATATGCCTTCGCACATTTAACAATACACAATACAATATGACTTCTTCTTCTTCTTTGGGGTGTTGGTCCAGTTACGATGCTGAGCCAAGAAAAAGGAATCCATGGGCTATCTTGTAATATATATGATATGATTCATTTCAGCACTACTGATTATTTTCACTACTGCACTTCGCTATGTTTTGTGACTTCACTACTATTGCACTAATGTTTGTTTTATGCACTACTGAATATATGTATTTATTAAAGCATTGTGGTTTCATTTAGTGAAAGTACTATTACTATTAACACCAGCTTGTGCTAGGAATGATTTGAGTTTTTTAGTAGACATATCGTAGATATGTACTTCCTACTAAACGTGGTACTCTATAACCATGGTTTCTTTGATATCGATGGCCTAATGATACGTATATAGGTGTCTTCCGTTTTGTGATTGGTTCCAAGCTGTTTGCCATTGCATATAGTTGCACTTGTTTTGTTTTGTATGGCTAGATCTTCTATAGGAACCTCGGAGGTCCACAGTTCGTCAAATCCCCTCATCTTGTGAGTGTATCGACATATTCATTACCATATATACCATACATACTATACATACTTGTGGTATGTCGATTACCTTTGTTTTAAGTTCGTATATTACGGATTTGATTTCCAGGATCACTTTCCAAGACCTAGTCCTAGGGATATTCTCTAGTGATTTTAGGCAGCTTAAACTATCTGATATTATGATGAATTTATCGTTTGGGAGCGTTTCGATTAGTAGTAGGGCTTCTTTTATGGCATAAGCTTTAGCAGAAAATATTGACAATTTGGAGTTTAGTTTTAGAATACTGCCTTTATGTTGTATTTTGGTATCCAGATGGCTGATGCTACGTAGGTATTCGTTTTGCTACCGTCGGTGAATATTTTTGTGTGGTTATTCCATTCCGATGCCATTGTATTATTAAAAACTTCCGAGGGAGATAGTTCTGGAGATTTTTCGATTTGAAGGTAATATGTTGTTGGGGAGTTTATTAGAGAGTCAATACTGTGGTTGTATAGTGGTTTATTGTGTGAAGTGGAGATTGCTATGTTTTTGAGCGCGATGTAAGATTCAAGAATAACTGGATTTTTTGAGTGCCTCTGTTCTGGACTAATTGGTACCACTCTTCTAATGCATTGATTGTTGGATGATCAGTGATGGTTAGGGCTCTTAGAAGGAAGTTTTTGGCTATCAATTCAAGACGAACGGATAGTGGCATAATGTGTGCTTCGCTTTCCAATGCCATGGCTTTCCATTGAATACGATCCACTTTAAGGAGGTCATATTTGCATGCGCCTGGGCTCATGTTGTCTAATATTGATCATATTCCACCTTTATAAATTGTTAGCTATGTTCTGGGTTCTTCCCCCCACCAGACTCCTACTACTGATTTCATTAAACTTATGACTTGTGACTTTTTCCTGGTCATTTTTGAAATATATTTCATATTATTATTTGGCGAAAGACTATGGTCTAGTACATATCCAAGGATTTCAATTTCTGTCGCGTAGTCAATGAAGATATTCCGGAGTTATATTTTGAGAATGTTGTCCAGTTTCCTTCCGTCTTTTATGATGATGCTTTTTGTTTTGGAGGTGGTAACTTGAAGCTCTATACTGCTAAACCACAGAATTAGCGTGTCAATGCTATTTTGTATGTAGCTCATATATTTATTTGGGTTTGAGTCAACTGAGTAAAGCATGACGTCGTCTGCATACTGGGTTATCATGCATTTAGTGGTTCTCAATGTCACGTACATATAATAATTGCGAAGCAGGGATTATGTTTTTATTTTCAATAAACCATTCTAGGCGTTATTTATTGTATGTTCAAAGAGTATGCGAATACAAGAACCTAACGTAATGGGCCTGTAGGCGGATTCAGAAGTTGGGTCTTTGCCAGGTTTAATGATTGGGATTATCAGGAAGTGGTTCCATGCATCGGGGATCTGTTGATTTTGTAGGATCTTATTAAATATATCCACAAATCTTATTAGAACAATTTTTTCAAATTTTGGGAATCAATTATTGGTTGATGCGAAACAGTGTTTAATTTCAGAAGAATACCGCACTGATCTGGAGCCATTTTATCGTTTAGAGTTTTCCATTCAGCCATTAGAGCTAGTGCTGGAGAGCAGATGGTAAGATCTATGCAGGATTGAGAAGAATGTCCAAAATATGTTGCGGATCCGTTGTTGAGGATTACCAAATTACTGTTATCTACGAATTCGTAATTTGTCTCCCTTTGTGTATGTATAAGTGTGACCCCACCGCTCATTGTGACAATTGAAGTCTCCACAGATGATGATGTTCTCGTGCGTTTTAATATTAAAGGAATCAAATAAGTATTTTTTATACTCTATTTCATTTAAATTAGTTTTAGGAGGTATGTATGTAGATATAATTATGTATACTTTTTTTGTCTGAAACGAGATTTCACGGGCGATTGCTTCTGTGTCGTCTGAAGGTTTTATTGGGTTAATTTCTTTATATTCTATTCCTATTTTAATGCTTATAGCACCTAGTCCCTCGTAACAGTCTTTTCGAATTGTGTTGAAACTTCTGATTCTTAAGTCATCATTGCATTCCATTGAAATATATTCATTCTTCTGTGTTTTTTTGTTAATGTTAGATGAATGATTATTTTCTTGGGAATTATTTGAAATGTTTTTGGAGTAGAATGCTTCGAAGTTTTCTTGAGTATTGATGCTTTTGGCTTGTTTTGGGTTTTTGTTGTAAACTAGATTTTCCGAGTCGGACTCGATGATTTTATCTGAAAACTTTTCAATAAGTTCAATATTTTGTTTCCTTAGGACTTTTTAAGGATTTTTTTCGCTGACAGATCGTCTGGTTCGTTTACGACGTTTACAGATAGCTGTTCAGACCATTGATAATTTTTTTTAGGAAGTCATCTATTTACAATTTGTGTGTGTACTGACTTTCTTTTAGAAGATGGTTTGTCTGATTTTTTAGACTCGATAACTAAGGAATGAGAGAAGTCTTTAGAATTATGCGTATAATCAATTTGCATCTTTCTAGGATTTTCTAGTTTTGGAATGTCGAAAGAGCTTTTTAAATTAGGGATGAAACATTTACTGCGTGCATTATTCAGATTTTTTTCTTCATAAATCTTTGCCTTTTGGTCTAAAATATACTTTCGTTTTTGATATTCAGGGAATTCTCTTGAGTTTGACAGGTTGTTACCGTGGCAATTTCGGCATTTTGGGGTGTCACATTCATTAAATTCGTGGTTTTGACACCACATTTAACACAAGCGTTTTTTAAATGTCCAAATAAGTAGCATTTTTATAGAGCTCCTCTCCTCCACCTCTAATGAGGAAATGCTTCAAAACATTTATTGTGCGACTAGCAGCAAGATGACGAAAGGCATTTTATATATATTAGCTGATAATTTTATTGTGTTATCTACTATTGTTTTTGATTTGACAATTGTTTTTGATTATCAACATTGAAATAAATATATTATGACATACGTCATTTAACGTTTACATGTATATTTGCGTTTTGTTTTAGCTGGTAAATGGTTCGTGGTTTTTGGTATATGGTTTGTAGTGGTTTTTGGTATGTGGTTTGTAGTGGAGTTAAGGCATAATTCTCTCATTACGGTTTCGTTTCCGACGATTGTCTCCACAGATAGCAGTATAGGGGAAACCACGAGAAAACCATAATTTTAAATTGTTAATTTTATTTGTTTTGTAAAGTTCAATTTGTTTAATGTAATTCAGAATGTTTCATAATAATGTATAAGGTAAAGGAAAAAAGAAAAAGGAAAAAAAAATTACTACTGATAGGATGATATAAATTTAAATGCGGTCATAAATGTATTATTTGTTGGTCTATGAAATTCTACGCAATAGCATTATAAATGTTAATTAGATCGAGGTTATAAATACCGTGAATATTGTTTGTTTGTTCTTTCAGTCTATGGCTATTATCACACAGATCTATTGTTTTTAAATGCTGAAGTTTATTTCATTGTTTTTAGTTGTATTTACTCTAATACTACTTGTTTTTCGGCACTATTTTATTGCAAAAACTGAACGCGAACATAAATAGCACTTTTATCAACATGCAACTTTTTCTCTCCTATCGTGAATCTATTGTAAGAGTAATTGTGCTAACTTTACAGTTTAAAAGTTCAAAAACCTCTCGGGTTGCTTAGTAGGATATGTCGCTAGGTAGGCATATATTTTTCCATATAAATTAACTTAATTTTGATAGTTTCTGGTACAATTATGCGATGATTTGTTGTAATCAGTTTGTGTGAAATATTTGCCTGTGATCAAAATACAATATGATGAATTCCATGGATTCGTTACTATGCTGAAATCACAGGTGGCGCTACGACAAATAATAAGTTTAATTTCTGTGCGATTTTGACAGCACGTTCGTTTCCGTCGTACCGTCCATCTTTTTACTTGCAAGGCAGACGAAGAAAGACATCTTTTTGGAGACGTCTAGCAAATCTGCTATTTTCTTTTTCATCAGTACAAAGAAACTAATATAAAATGGTTGTCAAGAAGGTAAATAAGTTCAGCAATGTGAATACTGTGTAATTTCAACGACAATCGTTTGTGAAAAATGCGATTTTGTGCACCGTGATGGAAAATTTGTTTATGCCGTTCACCAAGTGACATGTTGTTCATCGTGACTTCCACCGTGCCGTAGTGCCGGGGGTTGTGTTTGAATATTTTGTGACATAAGGGTGTGCGGTGCTTCGAATTGAGAAATTACAATGCAGTAGTTATAATAAGCTGACACAAGATGTTGGCGATGATTTATTAACGAAGTTGTTTTTTCTTCACGCAGCCCCGCAAGAAGGCAGTCAGCAAGAAAGTGGCCCCAGCTCCACTGGCCGTCAAGGCCGCTGCCCCCAAGAAGATCGTCAACCCTCTGTTCGAGAAGCGACCAAAGAACTTTGGCATTGGTAAGTGTTTGTGCACGTTGTTTTGAACTTTCTTGATATAACCTCTAAATTTTGTAAACGTGTAATTCGTTTTTTATAATGTTTTTTTTATTTGTAGGACAAAACATCCAACCCAAGCGTGATTTGTCCCGTTTCGTCAGATGGCCCAAGTACATTCGCGTCCAGCGACAGAAGGCCGTCCTTCAGAAGCGTTTGAAGATCCCACCACCAATCAACCAGTTCAGCCAGACTTTGGACAAGCAGACCGCCGTCCAGCTGTTCAAGTTGCTTGAGAAGTACAGGCCAGAGTCTCCACTCGCCAAGAAGCAGCGTTTGAAGAAAATCGCTGAAGCCAAGGCTAAAGGCAAGGAAGTTACCCCCAAGAAGAAGCCAAACTCCTTGAAGGCTGGTACCAACACAGTCACTAAGCTGATTGAGCAAAAGAAAGCCCAGCTTGTCGTCATCGCTCATGATGTCGACCCAATTGAGGTAAAGCTCAACATAATTCCTATAAAAATTGGCTATTCTTGCTACATTTTAATTTGTTGTGATGAAACGAATTTCTTCACCTGAAAACACTGTTAATACAGTGTAGTGTTAAAATGTAGAATTTTGACGCTTGAGCAGATTAAAACAGTTTGCATAGTTTAAAATTATAGTTTTCTACAAAATGTTTTTTGGGACGCACAAGAGATAACACTCAGATGTGCACATTAATAGTGGTCTGATGTGCTGCTCTATATATGTAGATTACTAATAGTTTGACTTATATTATGATGAAAAAAATTTCTTCAACTTAATACACAGATAGTGTAGTAATTAATGTAGAATTTGACAACCTGATACCAATACGTTTATAATTTAATTTATAAGCCAATTCAAAAACTATATTAACATATTTTGGTTTTATCTTATAGGTTGTTCTTTTCCTGCCTGCCTTGTGCCGCAAGATGGGAGTGCCATACTGCATTATCAAGGGAAAGGCTCGTTTGGGATTGTTGGTGCGTCGCAAGACCTGCTCCACCATTGCTCTGACCACCACTGACACCGCTGACCGATCGAACTTCACCAAGATCATCGAAGCCGTCAAGACTAACTACAACGACCGTCAAGACGAAATCCGCCGACACTGGGGAGGTGGTCTCTTGGGCTCCAAGAGTTTGGCTCGCATTGCCAAGATTGAGAAGGTCAAGGCCCGCGAGTTGGCACAGAAACAAGGATAAATATTTTATATTTTATCTCACGCTAACGTGTTCTTCGGTTCATGTTAAAATAAAAAAAATCTAAAAACTTGTTTATTATGTGGAGGACATTTCGAAAAAGCTTCGTACACTACGGTATAAATAAAGTCCTTTGATCCTTATTCAGGACATAGGGCATTAGCAACAAATTTGCAGAACTGGAGGCGGTTGGCGGCCAAAGTCTTTATCGCCGTCTAGTTCGTTTGAGCTTCTGTCAGCTCTCGTTCGACTGTGCGTCTCCACGTCGTTTTCGGTCTACCTCTGCTACGACTTTTTTGCGGGTTCCATTGCAGCGCTTGAGCTTCATGATGTTGATTATCTTAGGAGGTACGCCCCGGCGTTGCAGTGCGTGCCAAATCGCTTTTCGGTAGACTGTATCGAAAGCTTTTTCAAGTCGACGTACATTGCGTACACGGGGATCTCAACTCTGGTGATTGTTCCATAACGATGCTTAAGGTATTTATGTGATCGATGCACGAATACCCTGTTCGGAAGGTAGTCCATATGTAATAATGTTTTAAAAAAATCCAACTTTACTTACATAATTTACGATAAATTCTCCTCAAAACGTAAGTTACAACTGTTACTCTGTGAAAGGTAAGAAATGAATCCCTCACCCTAGTGGAATATGTTATATTCTTTAAGTTTACATTGAATGTCATAATGAGGGGAAAGGAGGACATCAAATCACGCAAAGAAGAAAGTGATAATAAGAATCTTAACTGTTCAGATTAGGATCCCAACGAATTGTTGGAAGGGGAAAGGCCTATCTAATTTTTGATTTTTTTAATTACTTAAGCTTTCCCTAATCGAAATACATAGTCGGCATAATACATATGATCTTCATAAATGTTCAATCCATAATACCATATAAATTATATAATTCATACGTATTAAAGGATAAATATATATGCGAATATTATGTTATACCCGATTTACAACGATTTTTTTTTTGGATGCTTGCCAATTCAACTAAATATTAGTTTTGGAACATTCATTGACCTATTCGGATGATACCGGTCAGGCTATGATATTCACTTTCATAATATTTTCTATATAAACATTTTAGAATAATTTAAAATCGATCAAAAAAAAAATCAAAAATTGAGTTTATGTGAACAAGCTATTAAAATCCGCATTATCGACGATGAATCCTTGTCGCACACAGCGCCACCTTGTTCGTATAGAGCTATCCGGCCATTTTGGATGTGATTTGTGATGCATTTTGCACTGTGCGTGTGCTTGTTTAGAAAAGTGGTTTTATAGTTTTGGAATTGCTGTGTGAAAGTCTGTGATCTCACCAAAGTCTTTATCAGTTGTGCGCTTCTCCAAAACCCAGATACCATTTGAAAATTTAAAAAATCTCGATTTTAATTCAATTGATATGGTTTTTAATGTGTTTATATGGAGCCAGTGTCAGTGCATTGCTCTTGAATGGCCGACCTGTTGCAGCGTAGCATAAATTACACTTGTTGCACATGAGTCTCGTTTGTGTTTTGTCGATGCCTTTTGTATATGTGTTTGTATTCTTAACATAACCATCAGGCCAAATAAATTGTGAAAAACTAGAAGAATTTAAAAAAAAAAAAATTCTGTGTGTAATTTGAGGTTTATGTAAACAAACGTCATCAGAGGGAGACACGGGATGATTAAGGCGATGCACCGAAGAATTTCGTAGTTGCGCATCCATTATGGGCCATGCGGTTGTGGTGTGGGAGTTTGAGTCGCGCGGTGGCAAATGGTTACCATATAGTCCGGCCGTCTCACAACATCTCGAAAGGGCGCATGCTAAGAAATTAACTCGAGTTTTGCTCGGCGATGCTGATCCAAATCTGGAACAAATCTATGTAAATGTACGGACAATGGTACAGTGCACTGATGATAAAGGTAAGAATTTATATTATTTTAAAATGTTATTTGTAACAAATTACCTTGAATTCGACTTTTTAAGACTTACCGATTGTAAATGTGCGTCGCAAACTCTACAAGCCTGCGTCTCCTGCGGGAAAAGGTACTAAATGGGAGTGGGCTGGTCCCACTGGAAATGACTGGTACAGCTACAACATGGACGTGCAGTGCATTATTGAAGAAGCCTGGGCTACAGGAGAACAGCTGCTTGATCTTGGTCAATCCAACCTAGGTCTACCATACACAGTAAATTTCTGTAATTTGACACAAGTTAGACAGCCAAACGGTCCTATCCGTAGTATCCGTAGAATTCAACAAGCACCGTATCCATTGGTTAAGATACCAGTGAACCTAAACATGGCTCAGGCTACACATCAAGGAAACCAACAACAAATGTATTCGTGTAACGGCCAACAAAAACAGCAAACAATGCCAAAACATCATCCACCAACAAGACCTAATGTCAACAGTCAAAAATTTAAGATGCAAGCACCATTGCCGACTGCCGGTCTGTCGTCATCGCTCGGCAAGCGTCACCTCAAACCAGCCAAATCCAAATCAAATCTGGTGTCGGTTGAACCGATTAGCAATGGTGCATCTTCGAATAATACACACACTTCCTCGAACTTAGCTCGACATATCTTAAACATATTCAGTACAAAACCGCAAGCTAGTTTGCCTGCGCCTCAAACAGCCTCATCAATTTCGATGGTATCACTAAATCGCGATCTTCCTATACACCCTCGTGCCAGTTCGCATAGATCACGGTCCAGATCCCGTGTTGATCACAGTCACCTTGACATGGACTCGTTGAGTTTACAGTCAGCACGTCGACCTAGCGTGGACACAGTTTCCACGTATCTAAGTCAAGAGAGCAAAGGTAGCTCACGCAGTCATAATCTCGACTCTGTTTCTGATCTGCTGGATTGTTCGATTGGCAGTGACGAGGTGTTCGGTCCGCCACAGATTCCAGGCTCAATTGTAGGTGTTGATTCGGCCAGTGAAACAATTAGTCGGTTCGTTCGTGTCGTCGATCCGCCTAAATGGCCAAATGCCCAGCCATGTCCGATGTGTTTAGAGGAACTTCGTCACAATCCACAAAATCCAGCAATTTCGCTAAGTCGGTGTTTACATCTGATGCACTTACAGTGTCTAAACGAACTAATCATCAGCCAACAATTAGATCCTCACAAGAGTCTGTATATTGAATGTCCAGTTTGCGGCATTGTTTACGGTGAAAAAGTGGGCAACCAGCCGGCCGGAACAATGACGTGGATTATTATACCAAATAATCTGCCCGGACACGAAGGCCAGAATACTATTCAGATTGTGTACAAGTGAGTTTGATATTTAAATACTGTTTAGTTGGGTTTTTAATTTTTTTATTGATTTTCAGTATTGTATCGGGCATTCAAACTGCAGAACATCCTCATCCCGGACGGTCGTTTTTCGCAGTCGGTTTTCCACGAACTTGCTATCTCCCCGATTGTCCACTCGGTCGCAAGGTAGTAGTTTAATCCATTTTAAAATCAGAATTTGTTTTTAATGTATTTCTTTTACATCTAGGTTCTTAGATTCCTGAAAATTGCCTTTGACCGGCGCCTTTTGTTTTCTATAGGCAGATCTGCGACGACTGGTCGCGAGGACGTAGTTATCTGGAACAGTGTGGACCACAAAACCCAATTCTCGATGTTTCCCGATCAAACGTTTCTGCAGCGTACTATGACACAACTCATACACTTGGGCGTTACCGATTAACTAATAACCACATGGTTTCCCAGACTGAATGTCAGACAGACTTGTGTGGTATCATCACGATATTGAGTGCCTTCGCTTTGTGATAAATTGACTAACTGTACCTGAGCGAATGCCTCAAGTAAGTTTTTAATTCATTAAAAGTTTGTTTTGGTTACCAAAAAAATAAACCAAGTGCCAGTATACGCATTTAACCGTTAGAAAATACTGTGCATAATATTATTTTGTGTTTTGAATATGAAAACGTAATATGCATGGCAAAATTATATTATGAAACTCCGTTATCATTATTTTATATGTAAATTTTAATCAATTTAATAAATTTACCTAAAATCAATGACTTCCTAATAAAACAAACTAGACTTCTTAGTATTTGTATTAAAATGGAACTAATTTACTTGAAAAGATATGTAAAAATAATAAATATTGAATCTCACAGATTTTATTTCAAACAAATTTAAGATTTACAATTAAGGACTCATGTATACAATATACTCGTACATATTTTATTATGTTTTCTAATCATTTTCCAATTGAACACAGCCTGAAATTTTGTAAAAATAATTTAAAATTGTACCCGTATTGTGTCTTCAAGATATTCGACTATTAGAAAAAGCATTATTAAATCTTTAGACTATACGCATGCATTTAATTTAGCATCCCTGTTATTTATTAAAGAATTATTACATTTAGTATACTATTATTAGAGTTTATGATTGTTTTCTATGCAAAACAAGATTACAGCCGATATATAATTATATTTTATTTTATTATCAATATACTTTGTGCCAATAATATTTGTAAAAATGTTATTTTTTTTTGAAAATAAAGATATCAATTTGAAATAACGAGACATTGATTGACATATACAGAAGAACCTATATGATTATTTTATATTGATAGAGATATCTAAATAAAACGTAAACTTGTCTGTCCAGAATTAAAATGAGACGAATTCACAACATTGGTAAATAGCTAAAATGTGTTGGTAGCGTTTGAGCATAGAATCTCGACTTTTAGTAGCTCTGCTCAACCGGCGAAACGGGATATAGTAGCTTAGATCGAAGGAAGCCGAGACAAATTACTCTTTTAATTTAAACCTTAAATTTTAAAGGGTTCTCGGATTATGGCCGACGGCGCGGCGCTGCGTAGGCGTCATTACATCGTCTATTTTGACGGCACCATCACGCCGACCGAGAGTTAGCACCAAGTGTCTTTTTAAAAATAAAGCAGTCTTGCGGCATCGCACACTAGCCCTATGTCCCACAAGGGATTACAGGATCCAATGAGAAAACTGATATAATAATAACTGTTAAAGTAAAAAAATATATTGTCATTTAATTACTTACAAAAAAAGTATTATCTGATTATACTCGGATATAGTAAGTAGTAATATATAATATAATATATATAATATATAATATAATAGTTATATAGTAGTATAGTAGTTTAGAAGATATAATTATATATGCGATGTTATGTACAAATCAGAACACACATTTTTAAACACCCTGTATCTCGACCCACCCATACATTTTTGACTCCATATGAACCAAATAACACGTGGTTAAGTATATAGTATGCCCTCTGTACGTGCGACATCAATAAATCTATGTAAGTATAGAGAAAAAACTCGATTATTTGTAGTGTAAGTGTAAGATTAGTTTATATAGTTTATAAAAAAAAATGCTCATCACTAAGTGAGGATGGAGTCATTCCAACTCAAATAGAGACTGCATACATCGTTTACATGTTTACAATATACTAGTTTACAAAATAAATAAACAAAATGTATAAACAAAAATTAGAAAATTAGACTATACAAGAGGGCTGGATATTGAGTCCGACCATGGACGACTATCCAAACATCTAATTATGAGTAATTACACTTCAGGACACATGTGACTCCAATTCGCGTCTACACAGGA
>JANSTU010031008.1:0-12038 GCA_027564075.1 Bolitophila hybrida
ATTGTACCAGATTCATGCCGTGAGTATTTTGTCCGGCGTGTGCAGTATACTGCCCAAAATTGATGAATTGCGATCCTTTTTGTGAACTCTAACACTAACATTGCGGAAATAAGTGAGACATGCGCATATTTTTGAGATATCTCTATGCGCCGAGATCTATCTTGCTATTTATATTCGGAATCGTGAATCATCAACAAATACACTTATTGCTGTTTTAAATAATGACACTAATGTTCTTTTATTCGAAATCAATAACCTATTTCAGAAATAGGGTATTAATAGCAAGATGAACCAACTGCTTTGAGTGCTACATTCTACAAACACTTTCGGGCCGGGATTGAACCGGCGACCTCCCATAAGCCAGCCAACGCGTTTACCCACTCGGTATGATGATGTTCTGATAAAAAACGGACTTCTTATTCCTCGAAATAATTTTTCCAACGTCTACCATCCTTTTTGGAGTAATGTATAAGCCTTTAATTTATTATTGACTCTAACGCTTATATAAAGTAAAATCATAATTACTGGGGATTGTCCGTAACCTCTTCGTATGCAAACTGCTTATTTCATTTTATTTCACCTTATTTCAACAGCTCCATCACATTTATTCCCTATACAGTATCTTCTTTAATTGACCTCATATTTTCGAACAAACCGAAGAAAATGCCGGACTTTTAGACATGATATCCTAGGAAGTCGTTTTGTTCATCATCACTTACACCCCATACGGCATTCGAATTGACCAAACAATCCTACTGATATTATCTATTGCCATGAAATTCGATTTTGTATATAAAAAGTTTTTATCAAAATGATCGATGCTTTCGAAACAAGTATCTCAACCATACTGGAATCTCACGCGCCACTTATAAAAGTTCGTTATGCTCAAAATAGTACTCAACCAATTTAATTAAAAATTCTCTTCTTGAGATTGATATAGCTATCTGGAAATATAATCTCAATGATCAAATTAATTATAACAAGTTTTATAACAAAGCCAACCAAATTATACGCTGAGAAAAACAAAAATAAATCACCCACTTTTAGTCACAAACAGCCCTCTCGCGTATCACGGCAGAATTTACTCTTAATATTCTCATGATCCATCAATATCCCAACCAGTTCATACGAATAGGGGAAAATGTTTCATTTAATTTACATTACTTTACTTTTTTCTAAATCTTTGAAACATTCCAGGATAAACCTAATCCACAAATACATCCGTTCCCGTTAATATACTCTCATCTTGGCTAATCTACAGTTTAGAGGCGGTGACAAGTCGGAAATGAGCTCCTGAGTACGAATCAAGCATCAGATCGCGTCGCTTGACTTATATCTAAACGTAATCTCAATTAAATCATTCCGAAAAAGTCGTCATAAATTTCACAAATCATATTTTATACAAAGCCTAATAAGCTGAAAAAAAACTTAAAAATAAAATGTAAATCATACTTCAGTAACACGCCTTGTTATAATTGCTTTCTTCTTATTCATGTATTAATCGAGTGCAGCTTGTCTTTATTTTTATTATAATTTTAATTTTATTTTTTTAATGGTAATGTTATGTAATTAAAGATTAATTTGAGCTTAGTTTATTTTTTAATATTGTTATACTCGTATATATAAATATATAATTCTGTTCATACTGAAGCACCAAAAATAGCACTATAAAACTAAATGTATAGAAAAATACAAGAAAAATATTAGTTGGCGCACAATTTTTTAATAAAATCCATAAAATGTTTGCACAACACTCGAGCTCTAGAAGTTCTGCAAAATAGGAGGAATTTCTAGAATAAGCTAGAACCGTTGATGATTTAAAAGGCGGAATATACCGTCTGCTCAAAATTGAAGTAGACAGCATTGCTCGTGTGAAGCAGGCCTTACGTTATGTCAAACCATATTATGTCGAAGGTTGGTTCGTATACATCAAAAATGATCGCCATAAGTGATATAGTATGCTTTCTATGGACCCCACAGACATTCTGCACATCATTACATTTCGGAAATAAATAACCACGTCTAAATCATGGTCATGTTGACCGTTTTCTTCGATTCGGAAGGTGTGGTGCACTCGGAATATCTTCCGGAAGACCAATCTGTCAACGGAACATATTATTTGAGTGTTTTGAGGCGTTTACAAGAGAATATTCGTATAAAGAAGCCAGCATTATGGGCGATCAAGTCATGGTGTCTGCATCACGATAACGTTCGGCTCACACATCGATGCTTGTACGAAATTGTTTCCAATTGCCTGATATGGCTCCGTGTGACTTTTTCTATTCCCAAAACTCAAGTTACCGCTCCGAGGAAAGCGATTTCAGACAATTGAGTAAATAAAAGAGAATTCAAATCGCGGCCTACAAGAAGTGTTTTGAGGATTGGAAAAAAACATTAGCATATGTGTATTGCCTATGATGAAGACTACTTTAAAGGGGATAAAATAAATATTGTTTGTTTTATTCGACTTGTCTACTCCAATTTTGAGCAGAAGGTATTTGCTCAAAATGCAATTCGTGTAGACGTACTGAAATATTTAATTCTTAATTGTTAATTGTTTCCGTCGGCGGAAAAATAGAACCATTTGGACCAAACAATAAATTGTAAGTCATGATATTCTCCATATCGAAAATACGTTGCTGAAAGAGCTGCGTGAGGAAGATAAAGAACGCTATCGCAACTTTCTTCGTTTGTCTTTTGATTGTTTGCTGGAAAGATGACACCTTTTATAACCACCTTTTCTAACCACCCATAGCAGCCCTTTCTCCAACAATCCGTTTAGATGCTTTTTATTTGCAGACACCAACCAGAAACTGAGGTCGATTGGTGGCAATCGCTGCTAATTTCGAATGTAATTAAATGGAATTTTCCACAATGGATTGGAGCGCTTGATGTGAAACTTGTTTACGTAAAGGCACCATAGCATTGTTCTTATGGCAATTTGTGACGCAAATTATAAAGACGGTGGTGTTTTCATGGATTTCGCGTTCGGCAATGCAATGTTTTCGGAAATTTTACATTTTCCACAGCCAGCACCGCTACCAAACCGCGCGCAGTGTGTGCGTCCGCTCCACACGAATATCATGAATTACCAAAATCAACATGTTTCACAAAGAGTATACAATTATCGTTTGTCCAGAGCACGTCGCATCATCAAGAATACCGTGGAACTCCGGAAGAGTTTATGCACCGAACAGTATATTCGACAATGATAATGGGGACGGAACACTTTGGAGCCCGGCGACACCTCGAACACGATGGCATGTATGATTTGGAATCGATGGTAATAGGAACCCCCCCCTTGTTCGCCAATCAAATTCGAGAAGAGTTCAGAGACCATTTGCATCGATAAAGAGCAGTGCAGTGCTAAAACATATTCACAGTTGTTTAGCGCTACACTTGATCAAGTGTGTTACGAGATGTTATAAATGTGGTTGATATTTAAATGATAGTATTAGTGAAATGTATTATTATGTATTATGTATTATAATTAGTTTGTATGTTAAGTGTATGTAATATGAATTGTTGTCCGTTAAGCAGCTTGTGTACAAAGTACATTGAACTCTCCAGCCTTATATAAAGGACTGATTTTGTATGTAAAACTCTCTTACCCTGGTGCACTTGTCGCCGCCGTTTTGGGGGCAAGTTAAATAAATACTTATAACGTTAAACGTTCCCTTATTTAAATTCTATTTCCCATAAATGCAATTCGCATATTGCTTTTTTTCAACAGTGAAAGTGATATGTTGTCCAATGTTTATCGATGATTTTAGTAGAAAGATGTTTGTGCATTTTCTAAAGAAAATCGACATACTCAACGAGTTTAAGATCTTTAAAACGAAGATCCCGTGAGGGACGAGGACGACGTTGTTTTTGACGATGCTATGTCAGAGGTGAAAGATTATGATTCAGTCAGCGTAGCAGAGTGTAATGAGACAGTTGCAAAGCCACGACAAGATTCAACGCGTGTTCAACGACCAAGAAATCCGAAACCATATTCCCTGTTCATGATTGGTTAGTACAACACGTTCATCACGAATGGAACTTGGGAGCTTGTTGATTTGCCTTGTGAGAAACGCCCGGTAAAATACAAATTCAACAAGACAAGAACGTTAAAGTTGAGCGGTACAAATTTCGATTCTTGGGAAGAGGTTATAGTCAAAGGTTCGGTGTGGATTACATGGAGACTTTTTACACGGTGGTGCGATATTCTTCACTTCGGCTAATATTAATTAGCGTTAGCAGTTGAACACAATTTGCACATTCATCAAATGGACGTTGTAACAGTTTATCTGAATGGCACATTAAGTGAGCACGTATATATGGAGCAACCCGAAAAGTTTGTAGATAAACATAATACACAACAATGTATGTAAGCTTATAAAGACGCTGTATGGTTTAATGCAATCTGGTCGCGCAATTAAACTGCGATCAATTAGATACCGTCGATAAGGGACCAGTGGACTATTTTATTGGCTTGGAAATTACTCGAAAAGGCGAAACCACAAGTATTTCGCGACATAACATAATTCGCGGGATATTGTAGGAGTACGGCGGCATGGTTGAAACCTGAAAATTTGCTACGTCTCACGACCCTGGGCAGAAATTCTAACAGTGTCAAGATTGTTCCAGCAATGTGTATCAGTCGCTTATCGTTGATGTATCTTGGTTTTTCTACGCGACCAGATATAGCAGAGCAATCAACAAACGGTGGCGCTCAGTAGTACGGGGGTATGGAACTTTCTATGGCCGCCAAAGAAATTGTGTATTTACGTAATTTTATGTGCGAAATTGGATTGCCCAAATTAGTTAGTAATCCAACTGAATTAAATGGTGACAATATTAGTTCTCATCAATTAGTTAAAAATCCTGTATATCATGCTAGAATGATAGAAAATGCTGGATAGCACAAAAAAACTTTGGCATCCACAGAAAATTTTACCATCTGTTATATTTTACAGTTAAAGCTATGATTTCCTTATTGTTATTTTCCTAGCATCAAACATAATACACACATTCTTCTATGTGTAATTAATGTTTTTAAATTTTAAATTACCTCATACCTACTACTATATATCTACGTATCTACATAAGGTCACTAAGATTTTCTTATACTGTTGCTTTTATACAAGAATCCGAGGCTATGGTCTAAAAAAAGAAGCGTATCCCAGCGTATTAACTTTATACCCAGATCAAAGTCCTTGCGACCTCTTTAAGCGCCCCGCCCACATCAGGACCCCATATAAAAGCTTTTACAATTACAGTGTGTTTCATATTATCATTATTATTATTATTAAGTGCTTTTGCACATGTTACATTTTTTTCTACAGACAAAAATCAGGTAACTTTTAAAACTTTTCATTTAATTTATATGTATTGAATTTGGGCAATTTACATATTATACCTGTTACTCCAAACAATAATCTAGTGCATGGACTCAAAATAATTAAATTGATATTGGTAAGGAGTTCTGCAATTAAAATCCTCGAATCTGAACAAGACGATCTGTTTATTTATTTTTTTCGATACTGACACCAAATTTTAAATAAATAAATCGGAAACAAATTGTATTGCAATACATTTTTTTAAATACATTTATTTATATTTACCGCACAAATTAAATCTTGCAAAACAATCTTACTTCACCAGAACTGCATTGTCAATATACTGAGATTTTGGATGTACGATAAAAATGTTTATATGATTTACGCGATTAAGATTATGTGATTATGCTGCCATCATATCTCATTCGTATATATATATACAAATGGACTCGAAATGTGTCCTATACAAGATCGCACAGTTTATCTTTGTGAGCTTGTGTTCCTTGTCCCTTGTCCAGGGCATTCCCGCATGGTCGAAAAAATATACATATATATATATATAGAATAATATCAACCACGCAATAATCGAAACGGAAACAATAACTCTCACAGGAATATGAAACACATATAAATGCTTATATTGTTGGCTTGGTGTTTAATGTCAATATTAGCGTCGTACGCATTTGTAACCATAAATTATGGCGACGAACCGAAAAAAAATGTTTTTGATCTCACAGCGCGGCGAACGTGCAATGTATGTGTTTTATATGTATGTATGTGTGCGCATGTAGTCTAAAGAAATATTTACAGAAAAAATAAGAAAATAAACAAACATATATAATCGATTTCGTATCTCCTTTGCCTGCGACAATATTAAATGCGAACAAGATTTTATTGACCGCGCGTACGGCCATATTAATAATTCAATATATAATTTTCTCGGCTTCATAAATTTTAGTGCGGGAGAATGCGAAAATATACTCAAAATGTTCTGATTTTCTTGTGCATATCTATACCATATATATGTAAATGCTTGCACACGCATTTTATATAGTATAATACACGCAATAAAATACACGAGCAGATAATTTTGATGCGCGCGCTCGTTTATATTATAATATGCGCATGCGGCATATATTTCTCCATATAAATATATGCCATATATGCACAAAAGCGCGCTCGCGGTACATAGTATATGTATATATGTATATATGCACTAAGATTATTTTTTTTCACCGTGCATGATTGCCGCCACCATTTCTAAAACGGACATTTTTGAATTATTGCATTCGTTTACTTCTTGTTTCAAGTCAAGTCGGTCGGCACACGCTCGCGGGCACACGTCATTTCCCACGGATTCAGCCAGTATATATCCACGGCGCGCAGCGAGAAATGTACACCCGCACACTAAATATTATATATACTATATATGTATTATGTTATATGAATTGTACGCTGCAACAGTTTCTATACAGAGTGGCATTCAGCGTGCGTTCGCACCTTTAAGACATTAGGAAAATCTTGATTTTTATCTTTGCTCGCTGACGCCACATTTCATCTAGATATATTTCTAAGAATTGATCTCTGTGGCTGGCTCATGCTGCGGTGGCCAGTTTTCAAGGGACACCGCAGTTCGGCCCTGCCTTCGATTCAGGTACAAAGACGAACACGACGTATTTATAACCTGTGACCTGCGCGCGAACACAAGCAATGAAAGAGCTCTGCGCGCCTACAGCGCCTCAAGGCACACTATTGGAAACTCGGCGCGCGCATACACACACATACTTATATTCGAAATGCGCGCCCATATTATGCATATATACAGTTTGTATTATAAGCAAAGAAAATAACCAGAGTTTGAAAATGCGTATGCCTTTGTGAATTGCGCCGGAGAGCGAACACTGAATAATGACATTCTTGTAATTCGCGGTTTATTTTATATTATATATACGATCAAAATGCGACGAGTATCATTTTGATTACGTCTTTTTAATATATACAAGTCCACTTAGACTCCGATTCGCCTCCGTTCTCACAATTAAAGGCCCATTACGAGGAGCACTCGAAATGCAGGCAGAGTGCACTCCAATGAACCGTAATTACCTCTGGCCCGAGATAAATTAATATCGAAGTTGTATATATATATATATATATATATTATAACGTGTATTTGCGCGGTCTCCTCTCTCTCGCGCGTATTGCACGGTCGCAGTAATAATAATCAGTGGCCTCAACTTCTACTCCGCGGTTAAAGCGCATCGTCAGAAGTGAATTCCGAAAAAGATACATTCTAACGAAATAAATGTGAAAAATATCATCAATATGCATTTACACTAATTTCAGGTTGCAACTGGAAAACGCCCACGCCAAACAGAGGCACGTCTGAGCGCCCGCTTCTCTCGGGGTAATATACTATCCCGAATCATGGCTTTTTTTTGATACTTAAATATACAATATATGCACGTCTTATAGACGCGCGCTTTCTGGCCAGAAAGCTAACGCGGGCGAAGGGCGAGCTCGAGCGATGAATATGTATTTCGAAACTGACAACGAAGATCATAGTTAAACTCTTTAGGCGCCGGCGGGCCTCATATTTTGTTTAAATGAGTGTTCCCTGACCCCGCCTCTGGCTATTGGCAAAACGGTGTGTTTATATATATATATATATATATACATACAATACGCGCGCATGCGTTTGATTATATCAAAGAAACTGAATTCCCCACACCCGGTTATTATTATTATTATTATTATTCGAGAGACCCGTGTATGTGTGCACCGTGTGAGCCAATTTGAGAGGAAAAAACTTAGCTCGAAACGATCATATAATTATATACACACACTAAACAACAAGCTTATACAATTTAGAAGTAAAAATGTATTTATTATACATCTCTTATTTGGTGGCCACAGCTCAAAATACAGATACATACTGTATATATCGAAAAACATTTATATATTATAAAATACATAGTACCACGGACGAAGGGAGACAATGTTATCGCGTTCCGGTAAAAATCAGTCGACTAACGTACAATCAATCAAGCAAAACCGCAAATTTCGTAAAATGCGCGCTTCAACTTTAAGTGGTAAACGTCAGCCGCAACTTTTAAAAGGTGAAGCACGACAAGATAGATTATTTGCCCAGCATAGACTCTCTGTGATGATTTCAAATCCTCGGGTCTCGAAATGCGCTTCATCCATCCATAGCGCATTTAGTGAGGTCCGAGCGAACGCGTGCGCAATCAAAGATAATTATGAAACTATCGTTTAATATATTGTCTGTTCTGATTTGATCGTTCGTCTGACGTTTGCACGCTATATATTTTTAAGTTAATAACAAAAAAACGCGCACCCATCGAATACCGAATTTATATAAATAGGATAAATATAGCTTATAAATAATTGTATTGACAGTGAAATGGAATTCGGTGATTTCACGCACAACCATTTAAAAAAATCTCAAAAAATGAACGCAATCTTTTTTTGGGTTTGTTTTCTTAATATAGGATGAGCTTTTTTATTGTATTTATATGCAACAACTTAGTATTTATTACCTGCTCACGCGTGCGCGCGATTTTAAATGCTAAATTAGCATAAAACTAATGTTAAATTCCTAAAATCAAAAGCGTAAAAGAATGCTATAATTATTAGGTAGAAATAGATAAATGTAATGAATGCCATTTTGACAAGAAACCCTAGCTTTTAAAAAATGGTCTACATTTATGTTTGTTAGTTAGCCATATAATTAAAATTTAATGCCATTGAAAATAGATATAATTTGGGACTGTTAATTTTGCGCCAGTGAATTCTGAGCCAAAGAGCTAATGCTATCACAGAAACAATAAATAGGCATGGCTCACCTTGAAGTGCTCATCGGGCTAAATATTTGGCACTCAATTAAGAATGATTTGCGCAAAATCCGTAAAATCGAATGTAATTTAAAAAAAAAATCTTTATTTTAATTATATTACAAAAATAAATAGGTATCAACCAAAAAAAATGATTCTAAAAGTATGAATTAAAAAAAATATTAAATAGATTTTTTTTAAATATATAATAATTGGGACAAATAGTTATTGGTACGGCAACAGTTCTGAAATTTTAAAAACATAATAATATTAATAATAAGTTTTTTACGGGATTTTTTTGTATATGGAAATAGAGATGTTTTTAATGATTTGGAATATTATTGCTTATGAATTACGCGCATTTGCCCTGCAAAGTTGTTAGAGTCGCGTCAGGGCAGATTAAGACTCCTAACCATCGGGGATGTGTTGTGAGTGCATAGTTGCTCCAAAAGCAGTAGCACAGCACAAACAGCACATTAGCATGACCTGACCACTCGTGTGAACCCGTAATGGTCAATGAAACCGGTGTGCGGCATCGCACACTGGCCCTATGTCCCACAATGGATTAAAGGATCCAATGCGAAGACCCGAAAATATCATGAAACCTCTGTAAAATATGCAAATAATTTTCATAGATTAATGTTTCGGATCGTTGTCTTGTTGAAAAATAAAGTCATTTGGTAGATCAATTTTCACAGCAATGGATCGCATGTTGGTTTTTAAAGTGTTTACATATTTAGACAGATCCATTATTCCATCAACAACTTGCAGCATTCCGACACCATTTGCAACCATTGAGCCCAAACCTAAACTTTTCCGTCGCTCAGTATTTACCATTACTCAGGAATTTAATTATTTTAAATTTGGCTAGTTATGACAAGCCCATGATTAAATTAGAAATTATGGCATATTTACATGAAATCCTTTCTCAAACTTTAAATTTGCAAATTATAAATATATATGTATGTATAAATGTATCTACAATTCTGTTAAATAATAATTAATAAAAAATAATAATGAATCAAATCCCAGCTGCGGTTTGTTGAGATATATAATAATGGTAGAGTTGTTCTTCATTCAATCTACTATGTATGCGTAGTAATGTAATCAGTTAATCATGCACTTGAACTATATGTACATCAATCGTAGTTATTAAATCATAATTTACAGAGAAGAGAGATGGATGACACATGCGCTCGAGAGATCTGGTGCACTCGTGTGCGAAGAGAGTGAAGCCATATTTAAAGCCGTCGGCGGCGACGCGATGAGCCCATCCCAACTTCCTAAGTAAAATACTTCTTTTGACTTAAGTTAAGTGCATTATTGTTTTTATTATGCGCGTGCAGCGTGTGTTTGAAAACGAGAATAGAGAATATAGGTATTTTTTTGTTGTATTACGTACAAGCAATCACGTTTGATACGCTAAACAATACAATATGCAAAAAATATAATATCCACATAATTGCACACGCATAAATTTAAAAAAAAATGGGTTCCACGTCGCGAACGATACATGAACAAAATATACAGGCTGAAGCGCGCTAGCACACACGCAACATTTGATACGCAAAACTTACAGGTGTGTTTTGTTTTAAATTTTTATTCACTCTCGCTCTCCTGGAAATGCGCTCACACACAGAAGTCGTCGAATGACGCAAATATATATTTTTTTTACGAACAATGGCGTTGTTTTTAAATTTTAAAAATCACTGGAAAACACTTCACTGGGGCGCTGCTCTACCGACCGCGTTTTTGGGCCGACTAGTTTCTACTTTAACAGAATGGGGTTGCGTTGTGATTGCGTGCACGTCTTGAATGAAACTTAAACTTACTCGCGACGTTGACGCCCAGAAATGAGTTCGAAATTGGTCTGCATGCTTCAGCTGTGGCGATGAAATACTGAAGTAAACTAACATTAATACACACACATATTTGAAGAGTTGAAATAATAATACAATACACACGCCTGCGCACACATACACACGGTTTTTATATTTTATACGTGTAATTCTGTTGTGTTTTCTAAATATACACAAGTGTAAACGGTTGCTCCCACACTCACACATAAGCAGACGCGGGATACCTGTTTCTTATTGCGTATAAATACAGGTTGGCCAACCAAATGTATATCATTCTATTTCTCGCTTATTCATCTCTTGGATTTATTAATGATAAATGCATTTGAAAGGTTTTTATATGTAACATTCACAATACATATGAATAATAATTTATTATCAAATGTAAAAATATCTGTTTTGGACATTTATGCAGAAAATATTTTTATGAACCATAAAACATCTACTTTATTTGAATTTAAACTATAAAAGCTACTAATATTAAGGTTTTTTTTATTTTTTTAAATACATTTTGAATTGTTTTTAATAAAATATAATTATGATATAAAAGCAAATACCATTTTTTCAAAAGTCGAATTGTGAAATTTAAAAAATAAATATACAAAATATTTGTTAAAATTAATTTTAAATTGATTATTTTTTTTTTAAATAGTATAAGTAAAAATGAGTATATAAAATCTATATAATTTAGACTGAGCAAATTGTTCGTTTTTATATTAATACAATAATGAATCCTGCTTGTACAAATATTGCGGTATTATTATTTATTATTGTTCATTCGTATTTATATTTGTTCGAAATATAAATATATAATAATAATATCATGTAATGTGTAAGTATAATAATAATGAAATATATTTTTTTTTTTGTCTCATGCATCATATTAATCTCTACCCTATCCCAAGTTATACGATCGTACTCAACGCACTACTACAGGGTGGGCCATCTATTGGTACGTTTTTGAATTTCGTCGTATGACAACACCAAACGAGTTACAGACCCGAAAT
>JANSTU010031019.1:0-12036 GCA_027564075.1 Bolitophila hybrida
TTTTTTTGTGTTGCATGCTGAGTGTTATTTATCGAAAAATAACTAAAATCACTCAGTGTTTACATTCTATTGGGAGTACCTGTATGTGGTAGGCTTTTTTTGGCTTATAAACGAGTATTAGTTATATAATAAATGGGAAATGGTAACACATCAGTCACTTTCTAACTTTTCGATTACTTTTTTGTAGAACGATTTGTCTTTGGACACAAAATTGGCTTCTGTTGCGGCAATCAACTCCTCATTCGAGCCAACTCACCTTCCCTGGAACATCTTTTTGAGCCAGTACTCGCTGGGAACAGATCTGGAGAATACGGCGGGTTGTTCGAATCCCAACTCGTTCAGTTCATGGACTTAAGACACGGTGCGGTAGCACAGAGTTTTTTTTTGCGAATTCGATCTTCAAACGGCTTAACAAAGCTAAGTAAAAAAACTATTGATGGTTTTTCCTTTTTCAAGGTAATCGAAGAATATTATTCATCGAGCATCCTAAAATACCGAGCCACACTTTTATGCTATTGGACGCTTTGGGCGACTTTAACCGGTTGCTGTCCATTCAGCTGATTGCCGAAATGAAGAGAAATGGTAAATCCAGCAGAAATACGTTTGAATTGCGCTTAAAAATGGATGAACAGCTCACCAAAGCATCGACACGATTTTGTTCTTGGTCCGGCGTCATCAAACACGACACCCATTTGGAGCACATAGCTTACTCATGCCCAAATGATCATGCAAAATAGTGGATTGATATTTTTAGGATGTCAGCTATCTCCTGCAATTTTAGTTTTCTGTCGGACAAAATCATTTAATGGTTTTTTTTTTAATTTTCCAAGACAACTGCCTAATTTGCATCATTGGTGTCCGTACGACCACGTTTAAAGTCAGCATACCAATCGATGGTAGTTTATTTTCCAGGGGCAGAGGTACCGTAATGCTACGATGACACTGTTTTTCTTCGATGGTATATTTTTCCACCAAAAACAGTGTTTTATTAACACACGAAATTCTTTTTTTTTTTCAACGTAAACAAAAACACGAAAGTTGTGCCACGCTGACTTGTTCTTGGCTTGAATAGCATCATCATCTAGCTATATAGACATATTCCCTGCCAACACTCTCCAATCCATTACTTCTAGTCTACAAACATCATTAACATCGCCGTCTTTTTATCTACCTAAACTTCTTCTGTCGGAGTTTGATGAAGTGAACTATAATCTTTTCGAGAAAAAGATTCTATATAATCATGGCCAGCGGCTATTATTATATTATATATTATATTATTATATCAATGACGGGTCCGAACATAGTTTATATGGCTTTACGTACTACTTGTGTTGATGTTGGAATGTATTATTAAAAGGGAAGGTTCTTATCCAGAGTTCCAAAAACACGGTGATTTTCTTGATTATTTTTTTTTCATAGAAGAATGTAAATGAACTACTTGAGTTTTTTCACAGTTGTTTATTGACTCTTAAAGTCTATTTAATTTTTGTGCATAAAAGGCTGATGGGACTTTCGCCCCGTAGATACTCATCCCGCTTTCACTTTTGACATTGATGTTCGCGAATTAGCTACCGTAGAGTTTTGAACAAAGGACTATCATCCCTCGGACATTCGAGATTTATTTTTAGTTTCGTAATTTCTTTAAGATTTTCATTATTTTTTTTGTATTTTACACAACAGGCGCTCATATCGCGGACTTTCGTACAAATATTTTTATATACATAAATGACCGCGGAATGAAAGTCCTTTGCATGCAATTACAAAAATTAATACGAATGTCCGCGCGATGAGCGACCGCGGGGTGAAAGAGCAATTTTTTTTATTAAAGATGTAATAGAATCAAGTGGTTCGAGATTACATGGAGTTGACTAACGCCGAAATTCGCGATATTTTGAAGTTTTCCTTCGTTACAGGCAAATCCGCTAGAGAAACGTTCAGTGAGATTAATGGTGTTTTGGGGGATGGTACTCAATAACTTCGAACCGCGGAGAATGGATTCGATTACGATTCAGAGGCGGTGAATACGACACCATGGATAAGCCAGCCGGCGGAATACCGGTGACGACGAATACCGATCAAATCATGGAAAATGGATCATCTCGTGACATCGCCCAGGAGATGAAGTTAGTCACCAAACCATTTTAAACCATCTGCAGAAGGCTGGATACAAAAAAAAGCTTGATGTTTGGGTGCCGCATGATTTGACGCAAAAAAACCATCTGGACCGAATCAACGCCTGCGATATGCTGCTGAAACGGAACGAACTCGACCCATTTTTGAAGCGGACTGGCGACGAAAAATGAATCACATACGAAAATTCAATAAAACAAAATGACAATAACTGCCATTCTAAGGTTAACAAGTTTCATTCAAAAAAGGGTATAATTGCGGATTCTTGATTTGATCTTTTTTAAATATCACAAAATATTTATTATATACTATCAATATGTATACTAAAAAATATAGAATAATTTAAAACGTTTTTAAAATATTATTTTTATATTAACCAGATTAATTGTCACTTTGACATTGTCCAGCAACGCAGTCAGAATTCTAATTGAAATAATCAAATTTAAATAGAAAAACTTCCAATAATATTTACATTTCCAGCAAGTGCTGCGATTAATTCAATTAAATGTGAGGCTGTAATCATTATATGTACATAAAATATAGAATATGGTGAGAATGTTCTGTGTGTGCATATTTATGCAAAATATAATATATTTCTTTCTGAATGTTAAGATAATTGCTAAGAAACTATTAATTAATAAAAACCCAAACGACCGATTGCCGGAAAGGTAGAAAATTGGTCGTAATTAAACAAAAAAAAAACACTAACGTTCAAGTATAGTCTAAGCACGGCAATGAGTGAGCAATAAGCATTAAGCATGAACAAATGATTAAAAGACATTATACTATTATTGTCTTTGGATATATGATAAAAAGCTCATCAAAGCTCATGTCGTAATCAGCAGCAACACAATTAAGTTTTAAAATATGCGCATATTTTCTATTTATATAAACGTTATTTGTTAGTAGTTTATTATTTATTTGTTGTTGTTTAAGTATAAAAAAGCGCCCGCACGCCACTGCTCTTGAACTTTTTAAATCGCATTGACTTCGTCGACGACGCGACGCGCTATATATTGGTTTCTTATTCTTACGATTCACCGTTGCGCGCGTAATCGAATTTAGTTTTTCGCGTGCGTTTGTGAGTACATCAGCTCATATCGGTGCATGTTGATCGTACTGGTGCGCTAGTCTAGATATTCTCGATATCACACAAAAAACCCGGTGACCATCGTACGTATTATCTGAAAGGATAACTACCATCGTCCTTCATCACATTGTACATTGTATGCCGCAGTGCTAAGTGAGCTAAACGATAATTCGCATACCACACACTCGCTCACACTTAAATTAAACCATTACAATGCGACTGCGATTCATTGACTGAGTACGGCGTGTGCATAGTAATTCATTATAGAAAATTGTGCTTGTCATTCGATGTGTCGTGCGAGCATCATCTGAGGACATAGTGTGAACGCCCCCCCCCCCCATACACACCGAACTTTTATTTACGAGAGGTGAGTGTACACACGCAGTATTTTTAGTTTTACACACAATCAGTGCAGTGTGTTAATTACCGTATTATGCAAAGTGTATATAAATTGAAGTATGCGGAACGTATGTAATATGTATATTTTATGTGCTGTTGTATGAATTTCTATTGATTTTGCACTTTTGTTGGATAATTAGTTGCATTATTTGCTGTTGCTTCACATTCATGAAAATCGATAAACTCACTTGTGAAGCAGGTCAGGGTATATTTTTAAAGCTTCTGCTGATTTTCCAAATAATTGTTTTTTTTTTCGTTTTATATCAATATTTAAAATTTATCCAACTTTGATTCAATTTAATACTACAAGTTTTCTTTGTACTAATTTAGATGATGCACACACAAAACACATGTTCCGCATGTGCGCTTGCCATCGTACCACATATTACTGTTCATTTATACTGTATATGTATATATAAATTTACATGTTTGCTTTCTGGAAATGTGTATAGACAGAAAACACATGTTTTAATCGTAATTATAGGAAGGCTGAATGAAGTTTTGTTTACATTCTGAAATGTCCTCGTTTGTCACAATATGTTTATTTCTGGAATCAAAAGAGTTATAAAACACTTATTTTAATAACTAATAATAGATTTATGACTTATTATTGGATTTTACCCTTTATATTTAAAATATCCATTTATAAACAAATTTAATGTAAATTAAAAAAAAATGAAAAGGTATTAAAATATAAATCTCTAATCTCTTTATTATATAAATTAGAAAAGATCTACATAAAATAAGGATTATGTAGATCTTTTCTAATTTATATAATAAAGAGGAAAAAAATTAGCATACATCAAGAAAAGAGTCTATATCAATTTGGCGCCAACCAAAAACTTTTATTTAAGAAACTAACGTTTTCATAATTCATTCCATAATTCACACCCACATTTACTGATTTTTAGTAAATGAGGATATAAAATTCATGCAAATAATGAGAATAAATCTCAACAACATTTTCTGAAAATCAGTAAATATAGACGTAATTTATAATAAAGTGATTAAATCAAAAACAGACTTTATCGAAAATCAATAAAAGTTTGCATAAATCATTAAACTATTGATTTTTAGTAAATGTGGATGTAATAAAAAAGGTACGATCCAGCTATATCATAACAATAATTTAATATCATTTGAATACATCACAAGATGCGGGCAGTGAATAAGAAAAACGTGCAATCAAAATGATTACGGGTAGAATTAATGAGGAAGGTGTCTATAAGATCTGTACTTACAGATTGATACAACTCCCGATTTGAGATGAATTTAATGTATCCAGATTCAGACGTTCAGTGCAGGCTCGCATTTAACCTCTTTCAAACACTCTTAGCCGTTCCATTTATGATGAACTCATATTAAACTATATAGGTCGTCCGTACATGAGGATCGGTCTAATGAGTTTTCTACTTAAATATCGAAAAGTTAATTATTATCAATCATCCGCGAATATACATATATCCCGCCAGTGATTTCTGACGTACCTCAAAGGGGTACGCAACAGAATTGATGTTCTTATCATCAGTATTATGTGGTCGGCATATGTTACATGGGTTAATAAGTTTGTATTTAATACCATCCTGCTAGACATGCCCAGATGCAACAACAGTGGAAGTGGAATCTTTGGAAATCAAACTGACAGTTCGGTAATTTAATAATAATTTCATGTTTGTCGCAATCATTTTGAATAATCTGGATGACAAGTATTTTATAAACCTTGCCAATCGTCGGAAGCAGAATTATTGGACGAAACGAATCGTACCTGCAAAAAAAGGTTTTTATTTTTTTTTGGGATCGAATGACTTTTGGCTTTTTCCACATGCGGAGAAATAAGCATTTTTAAGGCAGTTCAATATCGAAATTGGTTAGGGGTTATTGATAGCAGGATGACCTATATCAAAGGCGTTAAAAATTTAATTATTGATGATTGTTTACAGAAATGTACATATATAGCATCGGCATCGAGTCAAGTGTTGACATAACTCCCAGTAACGTAACAATTATGTATTACTTACACAATTTATGTGTGTCTACAACACAAATCATTTAGTAAATAGACATTATTACATCTGGTGAATATTAATTGTATGTTTAATATCCGGTTTATGGTAAGGTTTCTAGCATTCTTCGTTTGGTGAAATAGGCCTTAGTTAAGGGATCCGGCTCCTTACCGGCATTACCGTGTTTTATCGTTTTTTTTTAAAATTAGCAATCGATTGCTGGCCACTTTTCGATGCATGCGCACGTGGGTGATCAAAATCAAGTAAGACGAGTTCTTCTACGAAGTATTATTCCACGCATGCAAAAATGATATCAAATTAAATCAAGAAACCAACATATCGGACTTCGATAAAGCAAGCGTAGCGTAAGCCAAGGTCTTCTTCCCCGATTATATTTGATTTTCTCAAGAATGTGGCCTAACGAAATGCTCTTTATGGCATGCAATGAATGTAATAAATGTATTAAACCTTATTTGTGTTGAAGCTTATTTTTAGTTCCATCTTCATACTTAACAATACTGTCGTATTAAAATTGGAATAACAACATTGAATTGCTCATATTATCGTACAATAATATGAACTGCTCCCATATAAACATATAGATTTAACTCTCCTAAGATATTTTTTTTAAAAGCATCCCTGCGGGCATTTAAGCTCTTCTATACTTCAGCCCTGGCCTGCGTTCTTCTGACAGCCATTCGGCACTTTGTCGCTTTGTTTCTAGATCATATTGGAAGCACAATGTCTCATCACCAGTTACAATTGCTTTCATGATCTCTCAAATAGGGTAATATAAATCGGACGCTTGCATTTCTCATGTTCAAATACTCTGTGAGAATAAATTGAATAGTCCCGTACGGCGGTCCCAATGCCTCTGCTATCATCCTGAACTTTTTGGATTGCTTCAGGTGTTCGAGTGGTGCGCGATGGTCCGGAACGTTCGTCGTCTTGCTCTTGAACAACAATCACTCTTATAAACTTGTTTCATCTTTTCAAACGTTTGCGCGGCAGATGTTTGGAATTGTATTTAATTACATTTAATTATTGCGAGAACAGTTATAACTTTGACATTTTGGTTGAGAGAGAGGCTAGACCTTTCCAACGATTATAAATTTGTGAAGATGATGCTACGAGAAGCAAAGTTATGGTTCTTAGGAGAGTTTGATCGTGATGATAGTGTATACCTCATAAAATCAAAGGCGGTTGGATTCTTTAAAATGTTTTCTACAAATATTACTTCTGTTTTTCAATGCATTCTGTCATCTGAAGTTTTTGACAATGTTAATACATTTTACCAATCTTATTTATTTATTTATTTAACTGATCACAATATTTTCTATATCTTACTACCTCCCATAATTTAAGTTAAAATTCATTTGTGTATGTGTGTGTGAAAGATAACCTAATCCCAGACTGTGGTTCGACATCAATAAATGAACAAAACCCTTAATTACTACAGATCCATAGTATGTGGATATCCCTACATCTTATGCGAACGCGTATATTAAATTAAATTCAAAATACATAAAACTTAAGTGTATATATTTAAGTTGCACATTTAATTGTTTGACTTTTTTACATATGCATATCTACATATCTATAGAGTTGTGTGTCTATTAGTAGTAGTGTGTGTTTGTGTACATGCAATTAATAATAATGTCTCCTATACAATTACAATCAGTTTGCAAATTGATACTTTAAAAACACACGAGCCTGAGTCTGACAAGTTCATTTCTACTGCAAACGCTCGCACGCTCCTCTGTGCATTCAAACGCTTTTCTGCCGTCTGAGTGTTAAGATCGTGTCATTCTTTTTAGTGATTCATTTAAAATATCTTGTGCAATTCTTTTATTTTAAGTGAAATTAAGGAAATACCTACAACTAAAATCTAGTGCGTGCGTTTATTGTTGTGTTTAATCATAACTTTGTGCGTCTCCAGGAAAAAAGGTGAGTACGTTATGCAGATACTGGGCGAAATGCATTTTGTATAGACATTCGAAATTTGCTTATTTAAGCTGAATAAATAAATATTATATTAAATTACAAGAGTTTTTAGCGGCGCTCGCATTTGTGTTTGTTGTTTTTGTGTGTGTGTGTACTATATGTAAATATGTATACCATCTGAGTCTGAATTTAATTGCAGTGACTAGACATTTTGATGTTTTGACCTTAACCGCTTGTGAAAAACATGTACGACAGTTGGCCCAAAAAACAAACTAAATTACCAGCTAATATGTAAATTAGAAATAAATAATGATAATACGTAACAAATTAAATACGATCATGTGGCATTTTTGCATTTATGCATGTTAATAGAACTTTTGAGCGTGTGCTTTCGCCGAAATCATTAATTTTGGGCATCAATAATTCTGCTTGTTTGCGTTTTAAATAGATTTGCTCAACTAAAGCATAAGGTCTTATAAATGATCCCACTTTTCTATGCTCTTTATTTAGGTAGACGAATACATTATTGGACGCAAAAAATTAGTCTAAGTATTTTGATCCGTGGTTTTAGCTAAAAATGATAGCCTTATATTTGGGTTTATGGGTTTATCATGGCACGTTAATGGTGTAAAAGCATTTCAGTATATTTACTTTCCAAATCGGTACTTCGGTCGAAATGAAAAAGGTCCTTGATGAACATTTATTACAATTAAAATCGATCGTCTTTGAGGATTTGAGACTTGTATATATTTCTGAGGTTTGAGGGTTCTGCAAATCAACTCGTTTTTATATGCCAATACAGTTTAAGTAATAAAATAATTCCATTTCGACTTTTCTTTAGATACATTATGAATATATCCTACAAAAGTAGGTCATTTGCAAATACGCTTTCAATACACATATACTACTCTCCCTTTCTAGTAGAATGATTCGGCAAAGTTGTGTTTTTCATATGATCTTTCGCAACCTATTTGCAGTTGAATTTGAATATGACTTTATTCAGACAATTTGAAATCATTATATAAGTCAGATGTACAAAATTACTCGCCAGTTATCTTATCTTATATTTTTTCAGGGAAAAGAGAATCGCTACTTTAACAACCATCATATTTTATTCTCTAACAATATTATTTTGTAATACTTGATCTTGACGATTTAATGTCAAACTAAACAAGTGTTGACAGAAGCAAACTATTTGTCGGTCTAATCAAGTCTATTTGACGACGAATGTCATAAAATTGGCTGTAAATTTCATTATTATATATTCTGCCGAAATCGACAATTACCCAAAAACGGCAGATCTCCCATAACATGAACTATGTTAACTATACTGTTGTGTTGATATATAAAAATAGTATAAAATATTAAAGCTAGAATAGCTAGTTTTTCTAATCAATTGGAAGACAATATGATTTTGTATCGAGTCGTTTTTGTACCACGAACTTTTTGGCCACGACGTTTTAGACTCCACATTTTTGGACCTACGACATGACGAATTTCCCACGAAGTTTAATGTGATCACGCCAGAACCCACTCACGATTAATCTCAATTAATTCCTGAAGGATCAAATACGCAAGAGCAGCTACGACTACTATGGTTATGCTGCATATAGTATATTACTTGTGGCTGGTGATACAATTAAAAAAATACCATCCAGCAGGATTATTTTAGTGTTTTTCATCCAAACAATTTAATACACCTATTTTCATATACTTATCCAGTGACTAACTTCCCTCCATAACCCTACGTAGAAGTGCATCAACACATAAGTACCAAAACCGATAAACCTAACAAAAAAAATACCGGATTTATACATTATATATATTATAAAAGTTATTGTAAAAACCTTGGCAAATGTTTAGTGTACAGTCTTCGGCTCTTAATGCGTCACATAAAATTATTATTTACATTTATACAATATACATATACAGCAGGTACACCAGGTGTATGAATAACGTATATGTGTTTACAATATCAAAATAATGGTCATCATCACGATTCGTCGAATTTATTTATTAATGTAATAATTACTACGTGTGAGCATGACAAACAACAATGTTGTTTTATTTTACTTATTTTTAATAGTAGATATATTGGGTTACATAAAATATAATAAAGCTGGAATTACACTTTTGACGCAATGGTCAATGGCGTCAATGAACGACAATTGTGGAAAAAGATACACTGTGTACATTTCAGCTCAATATCAGGGTAAAAATATAATAGATGGTATACACTATTGTCTCAATCCTTCAATCGTCTGTCAAAACTCGCTTACGCGATCACAAATTATAGTACTGAGCAAATAAAAGATTCTGGATTTGAATAAAAACTACTATATATGAAAAAAAACGATATGATTACTCTTCTAGTTAGATATATTGATTTATTGATACTATTTTTAATTTTTTGTTAACGGTTTATATTAAAAAAAAAATTACTAAAAAAATAAAGAATTATGTACAAAAATGTGCAAAACTTTGGAATTATCGGTACAGTAATTTTATTTGTTGAAAAAGTTTTTTTTTAACTTACACGAAATCGACGATAAAGTAAAGTTATATCTAGAGCATATTTTAGTGACAAGTATTAGCATCAGCATCATGTTCGGTTTTAGATAAGCGTGCTGTCGAAGAGCAGTGAAAACTCAATATCTTTCAAAGTTTTCGTCTAAATGACTTGAAATTTTCAGAAAATATTCCTTAGATAATAAGATAAACATATAAAAGTGGTCTGATTAGATTGTGCGGCATTTTTTTAAAGATACGCATCATCTAAAAACAATACCTGGGCGAATCTACAGCAGAGCGAATACTCGATTTTAAAAAAAGGTAAAACAGCGGATAGAGCGCCAATAATAGTACCCTATGGCCAAAACCTTTTTAATCACGCTAAGGGAAAACAATCCTGAGAACGGCGGATAAAGGGCCAAGAAATAGTACCTATGGCCAACACCTTTTAATTCACACTAACGGAAAATAACCCTGAGAACGGCGGATAGAGGGTCAAGGAATAGTACCCTATGGCCAACACATTTCTAATCAAGCTAAGGGAAAACAATCATGAGAACGGCGGATAGAGGGCCAACAAATATTACCCTCTGTTCTACTCTATCTGGTAACATGTTAAAAACTGCAATCATTGCATTCCTTGTACACTTAACTTCGCCCACAAACGTCCGATTTCCTTTTCTTTTTTTTTAATAATCAGATATTTACAATACCTTTAATGCTAAAAAACAAAAAAACACAAACACCCTTAAAATATTATTTTAACCTGCTATGCCAGTAGCGATTTATAGCTTTTTAATGTATCCTTTTCAATTTATTTGGTTTTTATTACAAAATAAATATTTTTAAGTAAAAAAAACACGCTGATTTTCATTATTTTTTTCATAGAAGGAAATAAATGAAAAACTTGAGTTATTTGACAGTTTTTTATTGACATAAAGCCGTCGAATGTTACGTTGAAAGTATATATATGATATTTATTGCAGCTTGAACCTATAATATAAATAAAATATTTTTCAGAAAACGTTTTTTTCGAGTTATTATTTTCTTTTCCGAACTCTTCTCGCATGAAAATTCTTGCATGTGGCACCTTTTTTACTTAAATTGGACATGTTTATATACACCGATAAATCGTGTACGACTGTTTAATTACGCAGCATACCGCATAAAGTCAATTTTCTCAATGTTCGTGAAAACATATGGGTTCCTTTCTTATGCGATATTTTTTTGAAGCAATCGTTATCATCCAAACCGCTTTCGGAACATATTCTAAACATTATTAGCTAAAGAAAAATGCAAAAAATATTTATTTGTTTTGTGGGCGAGTTTTATGAGAACCTCCACTTTATTAATACATTTATTAATTAAGAGAATGAAAATTATTATTTTGTATTGAATTTGCAAGATTTGTAACTTCCTTTTTCTTCATAAGTTTTAGATTTGTATTTAAAAATGGTGGATTGCACCTCACGATTGAATTGTATGAGATTCATTATTGTCGTATGTTATGGTGTTTCATCTTCTTGTGAAACAAATATAGAAATTAAAATCACCAAATTACGGCGTTTTGTATTAAAATTACAAGCATCGGAACAGCATCGTTCTGACGAGGCAATAGAATAAAAATAAAAAAATCTTATCGCACTTAAAATTCGTTGTTTTGGCTTTAATGATGGACACATATACAGGAACTTTCTCAGGAAATATAACTCCGATACTTGCTTCGGCAGAACATATACTAAAATTGATACAATACAGAGAAGAATAGCATGCGCAAGGATGACACGCAGAATCGTGAAGCGTTCCACATTTTTTTTTTTACCATAGCCATAGTCGAGTGGGTTAACGCGTTGGCCTGGATTTGGGAGGTCGCCGGTTCAATCCCGGCCGACAGACCGAAGTGTTTTTCGAATGTAGCACTTTAAATCAGTAGGTTCCTCTTGCTATTAATAGCCTATT
>JANSTU010031030.1:0-12036 GCA_027564075.1 Bolitophila hybrida
TTGTCAAATTATGTTTATAAATATCTGCATCATTAGATTTAAAAATATGTTAAAGGTATGTATTAAAATCGCGATATTACACTGAAATTTTGGGTGAACGAACTCCCATAATTTAGGGTCGTATATATATAAAGACATCGGGGGCCGTTGAAGATGCACTACTTTTTGAAGCTCCTACTATTATGGACGGTCTATCGTCGGCATCTTCATCATCATCATCGAGGCACTTACCAGTAACGAGTGGAACGTGATGCAAGTCAAATGTCACACCAATGTTTTTTTTCTTCTAAGCGTCATGTTCAATGGCTCACAATTCCCCGAACCCTCATTTTTACATTGCCAACTTCATGCAATTCCTTTTTCATTTCGATAGCTAATAGACACACGAATATGGAAAACATATAGATTCCTGTGTGGATTCACAGAAAAATGTCACAATAAACGTGAACGAAGTGAAAATCCCATGTGAACAGCAAAAAAAACAATTTGTTTATAAAACAGAGTATCGATGCGGGTACACACGCTTATTTGTTGCGAAAATTGTAGGTTATCATAAGACGAGTCGATAACAGTTGTTCGCAGCAGTCATAATTCACTAGGAAAAAGAAGATATCGCTGGCTCACGATTCCACGTGGCTCAAAATACTCCGACATCCCCTACTTATTCTTGAAATGTTTAATACCTGACACCTAAAAGGATTTGAAGTCATTTTGTTTATTACACGAAAATATTTTAAAATGATTTAAAACTATTGTGTTCTACTTGAAATTTAAATATTTCAATAATACGTTTTTTACTTATTTGATTTACTCTTTTTTATCAATTAAAAATATTTATATTTATATATTAAACCTAAAATACTTATAATACTGAAACTGAAACCGATCGTAAATTTTACGAATATTACGAATCACCCGTTGCCGCTGTGTACTGATCCGCGGTGAATAATACACATGCGACAACACTAACAAAGCAGCGAATCGGTTCACAGCGCTTACCTGAGTTATCACCTGGCGATGGTCGACTGAAACACTGTACGTCTTCATTCGTTTGAGTCAGTCATTTTGCTACCTTTCGTAGGGGATGTCATAAACGTGTAGCGAGTGCGTGTGTATATGTATATGTGTTTATATATATATATATATGTACAAGAGTATAGAACGCAAATCGTGCCCCCCGTTCGTGAGTGCGTGTGTGCGTGCGTGTTTCATTCGGCCTAGTATAGTATTGTGCTCCACAGACACTCCACCACCGTTCAGTGGCTCAGTCACCCGTCGAGTTAAATCAAGAATATAGTTTACATTTGACTTCTAGCCACAGAGGACAGATATATAATCTTCTAACTAAGTGATCGCGTCGTCGTCTTTACGGAATTCAATAGTAAATACTAGTAGAATAGTTGTAGTTTTAATAAACCGTGATACTCTTGCACACCTGGACAACAAACCAGGGAACAACACATACGGACAATACCGTCAAAATAATAATAATAAAGTGAATGGCGCTACGCTCGCGGTTGCTCAACTCATTTGCTGCTGCTGCGTGGTGTTTATTGCATCGGTGGAATTCTCTACACGCGAGTGAGTGTATGTGTAAGTGAACTTCGTATACATTTATATAAACATAGGTATAGGAATTTTAGTTTCTATGAAGTTGATGATTTGCTATGGTGCTTCCGAAACCAGACCTTGAACGGGTTCTTTTAACGGGTCGACTCCATAATGTCCGACACATCGCCATTGCACATCAAAGTAATCCAACCGAAAACACAAAAAAACCTGTTGCTGTGCTCAAGAAAAGGTGACACGTGTAAAATGGAAGCGACATTCGTGTACAGAAATGTTTGGAACGGCCAAACCAGAAATCTTCTTTGCTTTCCTGCGATGTCTTGGACAATTGCGCATATGAGCAATTACTGTGCATGTGTGAGTGTGCGTGATTGTCTCGCATTTTACGGTGACACCGCGAAAGCAATTCGGGTTTGCGCAGTTTTCCATATTTTACGATTCGATTGTGAGCATGTATGTGTGTGTATCATCAAACATACTTATCCAAAGTGTGACAACTTGTTGCTTCAACGCATCAGACAGAATCTAATTATTTGCTATTTGATTCTGTGTTATGTTGAGGAATCGTATGTACACGTCACGTTACGTAACGGGATGAGATGTATACACACTCGGATAACATATATATATATGATACATACATTTGTATATAGGTAGTTACTCTTAAATTATATGTTGTTTTTGTGGTCACTGTGAGTACTCGCAACTCTTTACGGTAATATTTTTTTTTTATAAAAATAACGAAATTGTGTGTACAAAACATCAAATTTTATACAATTATTCGTGTGATTGCATTGCAGGTCCGTATATATGTGCAATGCGTTCATATATATGCGTGTGAGTTTAAGTGTGTGTGTGTGCGTATGAAGACAGGGGGCTCTGCGCAAAGGCCAGAATACATACACGCACTCGCAAGTCACTCACTCATGCGCATAGCCAAGAGCAGGTAAAATATACGTTACCGCCACACATACACACGAATCGAAACCAAAATGGAAAGCATATAAAAACAACACTCGATAACCATAATAAAGTTGATCGAAGAATATACATATACATATACATTAAGTATTAAAAATTAAAATCAGTATTCCGATTTATAATCAATAAAATACACACTAATCGATACGCAGAAGCAATAAGACACAAAAAAACAAATGCCTAAAGTCAATATTAAAAAGAGTTGTGCTAAGATTCGATTATGTATTTTTATTCAATTTTGAGATGTTTGTGTAGAAATCATAAAAAACATAAATATACGCATTCACCGTGTATTCGGAACGCATGCAGGTGCGTATGTATGGGATATATGAATATGTAAACACACACATACACATTTATACTAAATCGCGCACATAGCGGCAATGTCATAAAAACAGTACTTATTCTCATGTTTTATGGGCATTTCGCATATCTATGTATAATTGTATATGTTGTATTCTACGGCTCTTTTGGGTCGCTTGTCACACACACATTCACACACCTGTTCTCTCAGTGCGGGTACTTTTTTATTTTTTTTTTATTTTCAGGTTATTATTGGGCTAGATTTGTTTCTATTTCTGATGGATTTTGATTTAGCTTAGTTGTCTAGGCTGCTGATCACAACTCAGAGCTCGTGAGTTCGAACCCAGGTACATACATGTTATTTTTCTGATTGGGTATTTTTGCGGTCATGATTCAAATAGTTTGATCGTACTTGCGAAACAGTAACATCTATAAAACCAGAAAATATCTTAAAACCTTTGTAAAAATCTTGAGAAAAAGCTTTTCAGATGAGACTTAGACCAACTATGAGTGTGTGTACAATTATTGTCGGAAGGATTACATATTCACGTATCCTCGATTGTTGAAACAAGACGATTTTCATAGATAAACTCTAAAGGAAATAAGGATTTCTAGGTATCCTATGAAAATGTCCAAATTGTCTAACTCAACCAACTTTTTCAATTAAATGTTCTTTTTTTGTTGGTCCAGTGATATTTTATGCTATTGACTTTAGAAGCAATTCAGCACAAAGATTCAAAACAAAAATTTATAAATATTATTTATGGCCTACTGGTATGAAATCTGAGATTACAGGCACATAAATGTTCCCAAAACTAAATGATTATTTGAAATATCATAGATTTAAATAGTTTTATTAGATATTTAATTCAATTTGAAATAAATTACATTTTGACGAGACCAAACACTGTCAGGTAAAAAGTACAGTACGATGAATAATTTAATATTCGCTTATCATAATATTGTTAATATTTACTATGAATCTCGCTTTTTATTGGTTATTGTGATTCCAACTAATTAAAATATAATTTCTTTGAGTTTTCAATTAACTAAATTTGGATATAAAACAGAAATTATCGTAATTTATTGTTCAAACTCTTAACACAGAAACTAATCAGATAAACTAAAAACTTAAAATACATAAAAAAAACAATAAAAGCAATTTCAACTCACAAAAAATAGTTATTATTCAAAAAGATATATTGCTTCAAGAATTAAAGATGCTATTGGATTGAAACCAAAACTAAAAAATAAAAATAACTTTATTGATTATTAACAAAAAATATGAAATCAAATATATTTGAACATTTATTGTCATAAAACTATTTAAAATATTTAAATATTTAAATTTCAATGTTCATCTTTTTTTGATAATAATGGTCCAAATACCAATACCAATACATATTTTTTAATGTTATTTTTGGAAGTCCTCAATTTCTAGCATTTCTAAATATTAATACTGAACTTTATTTATTATTAACAAAAAAAGAAGTCAAATACATTTTATATTGTATTGTCATAAAACTATTTAAAATACCTTAAATATTTATTTTTTAAATTTGTCTATGTCTATTATTTTTTGATAATAATCCTTCTCCATTACAAACATATAGCTCAGTACATATTTTTTTCAATACGTTGTGGGCGGCGGGATGACTGGAGTCAATGTACGTTTACTTCGAAAGTCACAACTAAAATTAGTGAAGTCACAATGATATCTTTTAAAAATTTAGAAGTCACATCGAAGTCTCTGAAGTTACATCGAAAACTTCGAAGTCACATGAAATTCATTTGTAAATCTTAAAGACTCACACCTCGGTTCTTCGCATGAATGTTCACAATGGATTTCCGTGATATCTTATTTCTCATAAGAAAATATTAGGAACTATATCAACAAATCCCTAATTTTTTTTATAAGTTTGTGGCAAAAAATAAATCCACCAAAATAAATAATAGTATTCAAAATAAGAGTGCATCCAATAATAAAAAAATGTTCTCAATAAAATTCAATATTTAGCTTTATCTTATAATATACCTCGGGTCGAGTAGCAACAACAATATTGAGTGTTTACTATCACGAAATAATGCAAAAATGGTCAGATTTACAACAGATAATATAAAATAAATAATTGGGTCCATTTAATATTGTTTTTATTTTCACCTATTACAAGAAAATTTTATAGTTAAAAAATATATTTAAAATAAATTAATAAATAAGTTCATGTCATGTCAAAATTTGGACACAATTTTTTTACATTTTATGATATTTACTACAGAGCACAAAATTTTACTTGAGAAATATTATACATAGGGTTAAAATAAATGTCCACCGAGAAAAATAAAACGTCCACCGATACAAATAATCGTGTTCTAAAAAAAATAATATGTGCACCAATTAATTCAATAGTGAGCTCCAATAATTTTAAAAGTGACATCCTATAATTTCAAAAACGTGTATCGAAAAGAATTATTGTTCACCGAAAAAAAAATTTGCGCTCCTGAAAAAAAAATTCTGAAAAGTGCTCCAATAAATTAAAAAAATAATTTTGAATTTTGCACCGAAAAAAATAGTTGTGCTCCTAAAAATTAAAAAATGTGGAGCACAATTTTGATTTTTTAGAGCATTTTTAAGTATTTATTATTCAAAAATTATTTTCGAATACCCTTGCAAAAAAAATGTTTTTTTAAATTATTCTATATTTCAGCATAACATTCTTCTGAGTTGCGTTTCAAAGGAATCATTTTAAAACCAAAAAACTTCTACAATTGTTTTTAAATAATGATGATATATGACAAATAAACCGATGTCTAAACATTTCTAAACATAAATAATATAAAACACTACTTAAGCAACAAATTGGCCCATTTTATATAAAATATATCCAAATATTTGTATTAAACTCCTTAAACTAAATTCTAAACACTATCAAATCCATTTATAAAATATATTTTCTTTTCGCTTTTTCCAGATATCATCAATACATAAACGTTCAGGTGAAGCCGTCGTAACAACTCACAACTTTATACACAAACAACCGTCCACGCAAATAATTAAATATAAAAAAAGAAAAACACATAAATACAAACAAGTTCGAGTTTCTCAATCGTTCGAATTCCGCGAAGTAATCATACGCATAAGAGTAAAAAAATGGCGATCTCTGGAAAATACTACAGCGTCATCGTATGCATTTGTTGCTTCTGACCACGCGACTCGTGAAAATCATCTTTATTTATATTGTGCTGGTTCGCATAGATAGATCGTAAACATATTCATATATTATATATACGATTACACCTGTGAGTGCGCTTTTGTGTTTGTGTGTCTGTGCACAATAATACAATATATTTATATAAACAATTTAATATACAGTTTTTAAAGAGTCACGCAATTGCGTAATATAATTTGTGAAAATGCTTGTTCCGGGTCATGTGACAGCCATGTTTGTGGCTACTGGCGGAGCTGGTGGCTCTTCGCTGGGATCCGACGAAAAGGAGATCATACTGCTGATGTACGCCATCATCGATGCTGGTACAAATAAGGTAAGAATATTTTTAACGTTTATTTACATAACCAAAAACTGGTTTTTCACTTCGCGAGTTGGTTTTACCGATTTTCTTTGTATATACAATTATACATATATAAAATATACAAATATACATATTATAATCATATACTATATATATTTCACCCGACCATATCAACAATTATGTACATTTTTTATTAAGTTTCCGGTCTCATTGTAAAGAAATGGAGAACAGCACCAACAACAATCGTGCGCGCTCCTTTGCCAATTGAAAATTCATTTATACAAGCTATCAGGGTTCAAAGTTTGTATATTTTTGTGTTGCTAACGATTTCCTTTCGACCGATGCAATCGCGGCTTAAAACCAACCGTAATTTTATAATACAAAAAGCCGCGCGATCGAACGATTATATATATATATATATATATATAAATGTGGTATTTGGTATATTTCTACAACAATGTTAAAGTGACAAAGTATGTAAAATACCTAAATGCAAGCTACAGAATATGTAAATTTTGCATATTGAATCAAAAAAGGATCGCATTTTATCGAGTTCAAGACAAATCAACGGATGTATGTTTGAATAATAAATGTATTTATGCTGACTTCTATGCTTTCCGGATGCGCTTGGGTTAATCAAATAGTCAATATGTTACATAGTATATTTTTCATGCAATTTAAATACATAATGATGTTTTTTTATATACATGAAATTATGCAATATATTGAAATTGGCTGCGTTGTGTACTATATAATTTTCGTCGAAATTCCAAGACATCTATTGCATTGATTGGGTACTTATATTTCTATGCATATTACATGTAATATACATGATCTATTATGATGTACTTAATTTTACACGTATGTACATTGTAAGAGTGTGCCAAATCGTGTTCTGTCGAGGTCGTAAATCATAATCAAATTATCTTCAATATTATACTATGTGATTATAGACTGAATGTGTTGAGAAGAATCACGTTGAGTGTGTTTAATAATGATTCTTATTAAAATAGGAAGAGACCTTTCTTCACCTTTTTGTGAACATAATGATGAGTACTTTTTTAACAAATAAAAAACAAGTTTATATACGTGCTGTGCAATAAGATTGACATTAGCACCTGATTGTAACACGGAATAATTAAAATTACTTCGAAGTTTATTAAATTAATTAAATTAATTAATTAGTTTTATATTGGTATTCAAGTTGTTATTTCGTAACACAGCAAAAAAAAATATCAATTTTTTTGTTTTTTCTTGTATAAATCAGTTCGCAATCCTACAATCTGAAGTGAAAAACTATTCAAAATAATTCTTTTGATGTTGTAGCATCCACGGGTCCGAAAAGATTGGTTCGATGTTGAGTGTAGGTTAGCGCTGGAGGTGAAACCAAGCTCGGCTTAAAACCGAAGACTACACACAGGATTAAACTGTCAATTGAGTAAAAAAATTTCCGAAGAAAGAAGAGGAAACAATAGAGTATTTTTTTCGCTGAAATTTTACAGAAACTTAAAGAATGTAATAATTATGACAATCAACAACATTTCTTGTGTTTTGTTTTTGGCAGATGCAGAAATCGCTAGATGAAAATCTGCTGAACTTGGGATTCCATTAAACCTGTCACAAACAAAAAGCTCCCGCACAACCATACATCGCAGATCCATCCATGGAGAGAAGTGCAAATTCTCTTGGTTGGGTGGAGAATGAGACAAAAACCAAAAACATGGTGGTTCCCTCGTCGGTCAATAACCTGAGCCATATAATGGTGGGAGACAAAATTTTGCTAGTGTTGGAAAATTTTGTGTATCTTGGGTCAATGGTGACACCACCGTTGGAGAAAAACCTTGTTTCTGCAGTCTCCATAGAGTTTGAAAAACACTACACTGAAGCCTAAAGTGTAAATTGTACCAAACACTGATACTTTAAGTCGTTAAATATGGCTCGTAAACGTGGTGCAGAACCCAGAGAAATAAAACTTTGTAGGTTGTAAGCCAGAAGGAAGAAGAAAAATAAATCATCTATTCTTGGACTTGAAACGGTTTGTTAATTTAATCGTTTCCCTGATAACAATGGAAACTATCAAAATATGTCTGTTCTTTTTGGAACTTTACTTAAAACTCGTAAACAAACACTCATGATTTTGATTTTTTTTGGAAATTTACCTGTTAACAGCCGATCATCGAATTCTTAAGTATGGCTTAAGTATGGCACTCAAGAATATAAGTTTTTCTATATTTTTGCCTTATTACGCACTGACACATGAAGAAATGAGTAAATAAAGTAGAGAGCAAAAATCCGCTACAACTTGTAATACAATATGTTCAATTTGCTCAAGAATATTTGTATTTTTGTGAAGTCCGCGGCGGAATTCACTGACAGTACATACGAGTACATAAGCTTAAAGCGTCACTAGCTGAAGTTCCGCTGCAGAGAGAAACGCATATTATGGCCAAGAGCATTATCGATATAGGTCCGAAAATTCTGAGATCATTATTGCTAAAATTATTATTATATCGAAGTTGAGAGAATTAAATAAAAACAATTAAAAGTTTGTCGTTGGAAATCCTTACTCCGCATTTCTTAATAAACTTATATTTTACCTATAAATTTCTCCTAATATTTTGCTTTTTGATTTGTTTTTTTTTTCATACGTATCCTGCTTATACTAACTTTCTCGCTAAAATATTTAAAAAGATTTTATCTTGGCTTCTTAAAATATAATATTATTATATTTCAAAATATATTGTCAATATCCCATATGACCACTAATCTCAAATGTCAGCTGTCACCAATCACATTGGAACACTTCAAATTCAATATTCAAAGATCGTGAGAAAGAAGCGTATATTTATATGTTCTGTTGCACATAGAGAACATATATATTGCAATAGATGTCTGGATATTAAACGTGTTTAATAAAGTAATAAAATATACAGACATGTTGTTTGGGAAAAGAGAAAATATCCAATATGAATAATTCGTTAATAATATGAGCACAATTAAATAGTTCCTTAGTGCTAAAAAATAAGAATCCTATTAATCGGGGATGTGGGAGAGCACAGAAGCTGCAATAGGAGTCACAGCACATTGGCATGACCTAAATAATCGTGCATTTGTTTAGATTACTTCAAAATCTTATTTTATAAATAATAAATAGAAATGTACAAATCTTTTTTTTAATTCGACTTTGTTTAATCTTCGATATAAACAAAAACGGTTTTTTCCTAATAGTTGTCATTTCAGTGAATCGTCACGTAACGGCAATTTTCTTAAAACTTATTTAGTTTGCTCTGAAAAAAATAATTTACATATGTATAACTAATTAATTAGTTTTAATTATACGTGTAAAAGGTAATCGCTTCAAAAACACCCAAAAATTTCACAAGATCACAGTAACATTTGTATAAATTGAAAACATTAAACCGCAATTTCATCCGGCCGACTGAGCAGAGAGGAGGCGTCATGGTACATAACCACTGATTATACTGGATAATTGATATTTCTCTGGTTTATATATTTATTGTTTTGTCATTAATTCGAATTGAATAATAACGCTAAATCTTATACTTAAACTACTATCTAATCGACATACAAAGTTGTTGGTGCGCACGCGTCAAATACTCACATACACACACATACATATATAAAATTGCATCAAACCAATATAATTGTATGTAATAATATGATAGTGCGCGCGGTTCACTGAATCTTACGAAATCAAAGTGTGTTGCCGCGCGCAATCTCCGCGCGTCCGGCACAACATTTTAACAACTTATGAAATTCCTTCTTGGCAGCGTCCTCCTTCCTATATACTACATAAATAAGAAATGACATATGTCTGCAGTGCTCTCTGCTCTGGCATACTCCTATACTTATATACATAAGTATGAATATAAATTCAGAAAATATTATATATAAACTGATATAAACAAATACTCACACACACACACACTCACACAAAAAATAACTGTGTGGAACTTATTTAATCTTAGAACCACGCGCGCTAGCACGCATTTCTCATACACAATAATAATTTATTGTACATAATACTTTAAAACCAATATACCGGTTTGTTCTTTTTCCGATCGAACGCAAGAGCCAGTGTATAATATATAAGATGTGCACTGCACAGCATCAATAAAAAGCACTATGAATTACCGCAGCAACCTGTTTCTTATATATACATATAATTACAAACATATATGTTTGTATGTGATTTTTTTTATTTCGTCTTCGACGACACTGGGCAGAGATAATAACAACACATGATGAAAAAACCATCGAAAAATACTATAATATCATATGCATATGTATATGTAGATAAGTTTCTGTGGATAACATTTTTTTCTCTAGCTTATCTTATACAATTCTTAATTAACACTTTAATAAAAATACACAGAAACACAAACTGGTAAATATATGAATTGAATGGAATACAAGAATTCCAGAGATCGTGATCGAGCGGAAGGTGTGCTCTTTTGCATATAGGTATACAATTTGTTTGTATATGTGTTGTTTAGGTTTATTGAAGAATGTGATTTTCAATAAGATCGTCTATAATCATTTAATACATGCAATACATTATTTAGTATGTATATGAATAAATATCAGCAACTAGCCGTTTTCACTTAAAAAATATGTTTATGTACGATTGAATCATAATGTTTATGGGACCGTAAAGTGATACTTTAGTGTAAAAAAATATATATATATATTTGCCTAATACAATAGTAATTTCAATGTGAACACATTTCATAAGAATTACGCCATAACACAAAAAAAAATAATCAGGTAAATTTGCTAATTTTGTATAGCATAATTAAGAGTAGACCATTTTATTGTCAGAAGCAAAAGGTGTGGTTGACTCCTAACCATCGGGAATGTGTTGCTAGTGTTAGAGCACAGTGTTTATCCGATTGGTCTAAAACCGACCCCCATTTTTTTGCACCGTAATTATTTTTTGCGTGTTTTTGAATGGGAAAGTGATTTTAAGTGATTAAAAATGATTTCTGACGATAATCACTTATGTTTTTTTCTTTAAATGGAACGAAATTCAGCTACAGCTACATTATTTTATTCATTCATTTTTATTTTCCAAAAAAAAGCGTTAAAATCAAAAATCATTCCACTTTATTTCAAATCGTAGTGTTTTAGTTATATAAAACCAAGTCAATTCAAAATTTGTCTTCATCATACGATTCACAGCTAAAAAGGGAAGGAGGTCGATTTCGGACCACCAATTTTCAGAATGTACAACTTTGAACTACATAATTTTTTTTTTGCAACTTTGGGTGGTCGGTATCTGAGCACTTTCCTTTATATGGTAAAAATAACAAAATTTATATAAAAAAACACCTCACCAAATCACCATATACAAAAAATACGGTTTAGTGTGGATCGATACCGCGAGATGATAACTAACTTTTTGGAGCCGCAATTAATCGGCCTTGTAGTGAATTGGCCTGTGAATTGGCCTCTGCGATGGTGATATTATGCCGCTATGGGTTATTTTCTTGTCTAAGTACTTGTCAAGCCCGCGACTATTGAACAGTTAGAACCGAATATTCGCAAAGTTATAGGCGGTTAACGCGTTAGCCTGGCTTATGGGAGGTCGCCGGTTCAATCCCGACCGGCAGACCGAAGTGTTTTTCGAATGTA
>JANSTU010031041.1:0-12034 GCA_027564075.1 Bolitophila hybrida
ACATTCGTAAATTGACTCTTTGGAGCTTTGTTGTCAGCGTACATCTGTGGAATATATAATCTATATTTCATTTCGTGTTTTTCGATTTAGGCATAACGATACACGCACATGTCATGTCTGAAAAAAAGAAACAAGAATAGCCACAAAATCAATATTATAATATTATTATAATATGTATTTTGTATACTTGAACGATGCAATTTATATAGCATCTTGTCATATACACATTTTATAATTGTTTGTGAAAGCTTTAAGCATGAGAATTTTTGCATACTATATACTATTTATATACAGGGTATCGCTTATTCATTAAAATAAATTCCGAAAAGTTGTCATCTCTCTAACCGATAAAAGAATTTATAAAAATTACCAAAAAGTGCTACCCTTTATTAAGATGTTCCCTTTTTTCAGTAATGAGCTCTAAACAACAATCCGACAAATCTCTCAAACGGATGGCATTTATTAATTAGTGGACAATGTATATTAGTAGTTTGACGAGTTGTGACTGAAACACCCTGTATTTATACTATATAATTATATAATTTTGTATATATACGCATCACCACAATCTTGTTGTATATATTGCAGCAGCAGAAAACTCCCAAAGCAAACACGTTAAATTGGCAAATTTATTAAAATCACAGTGTGCTCTAATCTGGATGTTGTTGTGCTACAACTTAGCGTCTTCGTCGGAAAGCAACGCTCACCGTTGGAGGCGGCGCGGCGTGTTGCAGTCACCAAAGGAAAAAAACTACGAGCACAAGCAGCATATTTCTCACATTTTGCAATATTTTATGCATCCTTGCGACAAATATTTTAATTTATGTTTAAGTAATCCGGAAAATGTAAGCCGACTTGCAGTTTATTTGCATTTAAGCTTGATTTTGTGCAATTGTATATGTATATATAATTTAAATATACTAGGTTAAAATAGACTGAATATTGTGTGGAGACGTGCGGCTGTAAAAGTATATTTATTTAATTATATATATATACGACTTTATATAATATTCAATACATAAATATAGAATTAAAATACGCGCAGGTACATACATTCTAATTCTAAATAGACAAGTGGTTTCTATCCGCAAATTCAAGGCAAGGCGGATGTGCACACGTTTCGTATAGCCAAAGAGTATTTTATCTCAGTGGAACTGCAATTTGTATGATAAATGAAAACTCTCTGATGCATGTCACCGTATGTACGTGTGTATAGTAGCATTTTGTATATATGTGTGAGTGCGGCGGTAAATTATAATGCTCCATACATTATAATCTCAAGATACCGTGCAGGCGCACACGAAGTGACATAATGTCCTGGGATATATGAAGCATTTATTTACATGTACAGTGTATACATACATTCACGTGCACTGTATATGTACTCACGTAATACACACATACATTATGATCGTGTATTTGAAGCGTAATATTCCGCCGAGAGACGTGCGCAACATCCTGCACGCGTCCGTACGGAAAATAGGTTCCGCACACACATACATATCTATTCGCCCCCATATATACACACACAAACATTTATTGCGACATATTCAAATCGGTTGGGATGTACAAACGACATTTGTACTAAAGCAATTGATATTAAATTGCATTTTAAAGTTAAAAGGCAAACAGATTAGCGCAATTTCATTCATGTTGACGTATTACATCTTAGTTTTTTTTTTAGCATGTAATCCCGTTATGAAGGCATACATAATATGAAAGGAAATAGGAGAAAACTATTTAAGCCACATTAAAAACATATTAAGAAAGTCTTATGTTAAATATTTGAATAAATTTTGAAATACCTGTTTTTTAGTTTAGGGAGATTTTTGTGGATTTTTTTTTTGTATGATCCAATTTGATACGCAACGTTCAATATGGACGAATTGTGCTTCTCCGATCTTGTTAGTATCTTCGACGTAATCGCCTCTACTGTGAACCATTACAGAGTCCATCTGAGACGCTGTAGGATATATCCTTTCCTGTGTGAATATATACTCAGCAATCGCCAGCCACATCTTGTTGACTAGGTATTTGACTTAATTTCCCCTTACAATAGTAGTTCTTAGACCTGGGTTGTTCATTTTTACAACAATCTCGCTGCAAGAGAGTCGAGTATTTTTAGGTCGTTGACTCATTTGTCATTGCCCTTCCTGTGAAACTAAATTGTCATCGCGGATCGTGAGCTGAAACAGCAAGCCACAGCCAATATGTGCCTATTGTCATATCTTTAGCCTGCTGATGCTTAGACCCACAAAAAGTATTTTGCTTTAACTCGACTGCTCCTTGAGTAATAAGCATTTTATGGATCTTCTTGACAAATGCGTTTTTCACATGCCCAACATATAGTATATGCGATGTATTTTGAATTATTTTTTATGTTGTATAGAGTTTGTCTGATGATAAAAATATATGTTTTCTTACATTATTATTATTATATTAATTATATATTATTATATTAAATATAGTATAATAGACATGCCTATTGCCTAGTTCAGAGGTAGGGCTTCTACCTTGACGCTTCCCAAGAAGCGGATTTTATCGGTAGTCCACAATAACTGGATCCATACACGATGCCGTTGAGTTCCTCATGAGGTTCATCCACCACCGTAATAAAATGCACACCCGAACTGTACAAGTAATTGTCGACATAGTTTTCAGATGTATTTGCGACTGTTCGAACTAATTTGAAAGTTCAACAACAAATATTCCCACCAAATAACGTTTCACTCAGACTTCGACATACCGCATTAGTTTTGAGGCAGCTGTAAACAAGCTGCTTAAGGATCCTTACCGAAATAAGGAGCACTCAGATGCGGCAACCACGCTCATCCGCACGCTCAAAATTCGGTTTGACATGAAAACACGTCTGAACTCACCGATTAAATTATTATTTTTTAAATACATAAAATTTCTGAAAATAAACAAAAAAGTCCCAAATACTTCAATTCAAGTTTCCATTAAAATTAATCAAAATATGTGTCCCTAGATAACAAAGAATTTACAATTTTTCTATATACTATATATACAAACACATACTTAGATAAATAGTGTTTTTAAAGAATTTCGATTTAACTCTGTTCACTGCATTTTGCGTAAATAAATAGATTTTTCGTAACGAAGCAATTGCAAACAAAAACTATTTACATTTTTTAAATAACCTTTGTGTATATACTATAATGTATTACTTATATATACACATATATTTGTTGCACTTGCAATAACAAAAGTTCGCGTGCTAGCTACTCAACTTGCACGACTTGGCTTTGTGCATGCATCGCGATTACGTGCAGCGTGGCGAATACCATAGTATCAGCGACGCGGATACAGTAATCGAATTTTCTTTCATTTAGATGGTGTACGCGTGCTCTTTTCCTTTGTACAGTTTGGGAAATGTTTAGCTGCAAACTGATAAGCTTAACTATGTTTGAGCTTGAAGCACTTTTCGTATCGTATATATATATATATATATATATATGAACTGTGTGCACTTTTTGAGTTTGTTTGAATTTAACGGAGAATCAGTGGAGTTTTATAGGAATTTAAATTATTGCTACACATTTTGTTTTTATTTCCAATTGGGAAACTTTTTACTTAGTTTTGAATCCTCTGGCCTTCTTTGAATCTCACCATTTCCCTCAACTTCAATGTATCCCATGTTATAATCGGAACCATTTAACTCGAATTGATGGTTGATATAAAATAATGATCCTGTGTAACTGCCCTAAAATCTTGATTCTTTATACAAATTCTTCTATATTTCTATATAAGCTCACTCCAGCACATAATCACTTGTCATTAGAGAAATGCCTGGTCAGTATATACAGAACCGATCAAAAGTTTGCGTAACAATATTCCATAATCCCACCACTTAGTGAAATTTATACTTCCACGTATAATAGAAAGTTTGTCTGCATATCTGGCTAAACATTGAACCTTAAAGCATATATACCTACAGTATTATTGAAACCTATACAAAATATATATATGTATACGAGAATAATAGCTTTTGTTTTCCATATATACATACATATAATATACCTACTGGTACAATATAAGTGGTATACCACAAATGTGGATCCTTGTTGTTTACTATATGCATTATTATTATTTATCAGTTTTATCAGAATTTCATGAACATTAATTTACTAAACCCATGTTTGATGCACACACATACCTTTATCCTGAAAATATATATATACATATGCTATACACATCAGAACCGACTCTTATGTCGAGCTCATATTACACTTGAGAAAATTAGTTTTCATTTCTTGGAAAATTTTAAACAACTTAGCAAGAATAATTATATTGTAGCGATGTCATTTTTATTTTATACATAACATATATATACTCTCATTGGATCCTTTAATCCCTTGTGGAACATAGGGATTCATTGACCATTACGGGTTCACACTGCTGTTTGTGCTGTGCTATTCCTATTGGAGCTACTCTAACACTAACAACACATTCCCGATGGTTAGGAATCTTAATTTGCCCTGACGCGACTCTAACAAATTTGACAAATTGATGACATTAATGTTCCGTTATTCCAAATCTACTTATTTAAAGTGCTACATTCGAAAAACACTTCGGTCTGCCGAGTTTGAACCGGCGACCTCCCATAAGCCAGGCCAACGCGTTAACCCACTCGGCTATGGTTATATATATACTAAGAATTGAAAAAGATATATTTTTATAGAGTGCCAATTTCTTAAAAATCCTCTACATTTTGTATATTTACATTGATTTTATACTTATTTGAATATAATAAAATCAAAGAATATCGAAAGCGCAAATGTCTAAAAAATCTGGAATTACTTGTGAGCTTTTTCATGGTGCTTCTGTTTAAGTGTATCGTTCACGTTTTCTATTACACTCTGACTTTTATAGCGATCCCTTGGTGCAAGCTTATGCGATGGATGTTTACATTTAGCATTTGGTGTTGCGTGTAAACATAGTCACTGTTCCGAGACAGGCGAGTGAGTACTGAGTACCTACACTGCAAAGCACATAGTCTATACAAGCAAAATAAGTATATTATTATTATATGTATGTATGTATCGTATTGTATATACGAATATGTGATTCTGCTGCATTCGTGATGTTTCGACCAATGTACAATGTGCGCATAAAATAAAATGCAAATGTGCCGTAAAAGCGCATCATCTCTAGCGAGTTGAAATGAGCTTTTTCATAGCAGGTGTGTGTCGGCGTCGTTTTACGAGTGCATCGTTATTTGCACAGAGTCGTTCATATTCTGGAGTACGCGCAACGACAACATACAAATGGTCATTGGGATGTGGAACTGTGTATAACTGTAAAGTGAAGCTTTATTACTGAATCGCAACATATATACAACTGATGAAGTTAATGTTTAAATGTAATTTAACAATGTGTAATTCGTTAAAAAATTACGGCTCATGAATTCTATAGAAATCACTTGAAGTCACTTGAAGCTTCGTTCGACTCGTACAGATTACCTTACACATCAACCGTGATACAATTATCTAGAAGGATTAGGTAGAAAGGGAAGTATTTTAAAAAACAAAGAAAATAGAGTGAACATTTATTTTCTGAAATGGGAATTTGTTTCACAATTTTCACAATGTAACATAAAATTGTGGGAATAATAAAATTGCGTCATTGTCATCATAAATCGTGCCTAAAAAAAAAATTTAAAAAAATTGTACACTTTGGGATACTTTTAAGAACGCTTATTTTTTTAGTGAATTTGAGTTTCTGTGAACTTTATATCGCACACTATATGTCCCTCAAAGGGATTCAAAAACACATGATTTCAGTTAAGACATTAAAACAAATAAAAATACATAGTGGATTAAATCCAAATCAATATTTCGTCTATATGTTTGTATAGTCGAGTATTGGTTAAGGCGAGGACAAAGGCTCTAATAATGTCCGAATTCCAATCAAGATTTCGAATTGTTCGTATGCTTGCAAATCTATTCATTTCAGCCAATTACGTTCTGTATCCTTAAATGCTAATAGGTTTCTTGATCCCTCAATTTGTATTCCATTGTGATTCGACCGCTAGAAGAAGTATCAGGCTGTGAACCGCAGACTAACAATTGGTTTTGGGGTAATAAAGTAGAAGAACTACTAACTACTCGTATATTAGTTATATAGTAATGTTGCTATAAAATATATTAAAAAGAATTTCAGCTGAAATGAGCATAATTCTGCTACGTTTGAGCGGACGCCAAATCTATTTATTCGAGAGTATATACATACACACAATATATATTTATGCCGCATGATATCAGTTTATTGATATATGCGTTGGGATATGTATGGATAGGATATATATGCGCTCGAGCAAAGTAATAATATAAATTGTCGTCGCCTGGATGAATCTGTAGACGCGTCCATATATTCATCAGACACTGTATAGTGTATAGTATATTATATATAGTATACCCACACACATACTCTTATACGCACATAATTTATATATGCGAGCTTTGTGAAACACTTTGCTCATATAAGCTAGGCTCCGTATACTCATAAGAACATATATATACATGTATGGTTATTTATGCGCTCTATCTTAATTAGGGCTTTAGCGCAGACGTGACAACGAGCTGAGAGACGATTAATTATGTGTATTTTTAGCATGCGCATACTCGCTTAAAACTAAATGTATATTTATAACAAAATTGTTTCATGATTGTAAAAGGAAACGGGCTGATATAAATGTGCCTGATCGCGGTATTTTGGTTTAATTTTGACAGAAATTGAGGTTGTCACTTTAGCATTGCTCTTGCTTTCAAGCTAGTATTATTCTAATTATTAAATTTAATACCTTTCTAGACATAAGAGAAGTATTGACTACGATATTACTCATAATTGGAGATTATGTGCTTAACCACTAACATTCATAGGAGGAGTCTAACGAGAATCACTATGCACTGAAATCTATATCGTGCTATTTATATTTGGAATCGTGAATCATCAGATAAATATTAATTTAGCCTCCACTGACATTTAAAAAATAAATAAGTTTGTATGAAACTTTTGTATGTGAAGGAAAAAGAATTAAAAAATATATGAAACATTTTTTTTTGGAAAAGATTAGATTAGATTAAATTTAATCCAATAACTTCCAAAATAGGTCAAAACCTATTTGACCTTTTTAGACCAATAGGGGAAAGTTTTTGATTGAAATCGATCGCGCTCGTAACATAACGATGTGGTTTTTATGTATGTATTTTTGGCTGAGCCAGGGATGAGGAATCTTCAAAAGATATAATCAATGATGATTATGAACGAATCACAAAGTTGTGCTGTGTAATAAATCACACCCTTGTCGTCTTCTACCAGTCTATCTGTGGGACTGCTATTAGGTATTACTTCGCAGAGTTGGTTAGCGTTTATGCTGCTCCTACTGCTTCAGTTATATTTACAGCTTTTCTTTATTCTTCGCAGCTCTGCCTGCACTTTTGTTACAAAGTTACAGGTACCTCTCTATTTGCCTTCTGACAGCAACATGAAATCCAATAAGCATTTTTATTTCACGATATCAATTTATATTAATTTTAATGTTGAGCTTTTGAATTAAGTTAATAAACATATTTAAACAAGTAACATTTTCGGTTTGTAAGACCTTAAATATATAGTATAATTTATAATGTCCAAAAGACTTTAAGAGACTTTTTTTAAATCTTAAAAAAAACGATTTAAAAATGTCAGTTCTATCTATATCTACAATAAAAAGATTTAATTTTTTTGAGATCAACTTTATAACATATATAATATATTATGTTAAGTATATATAATCATATATAATTATGTAAATAATGCGCCAGTACACACAACAGGTATTCCCAAATACTGGTTTAATCGATTCTGTTATCAGCATACAGACAGAAAAAATCCAGAAAATTCGATTACGTTTACCTTTACCCATCAAAAGCAATTTTAAGGTTTTCTTTTCCCGTCGTTTGTGTGATTTTGCCCTTCTGCGCGCAAGTAGGTATACTACCGTTCTTTATATATACATATATTTATATACACTCATATATGCAAGCATCTTTTTTAGGTGGTGATGCGGCTCGGTTTATCTTCTCGTATTATATTTGAGAGTATGTTTGTGTGTTTATGTATATATATATATATATAAAATGATGTATATGCACGTGGATGTATTTGGTGTTATCCAAAAGCTTGACTTCAACTTTGCAAGTAAGATATTTTAAACCCTTTTCAGTGCTTTGTAAGCGAATGAGAGGGCGCGTGCGCTCGAAAGCATTCAAGCGCCGGTTTTCCATTACCTGGGTCTTTTATTTGAATATTTCGCATTTGTATACGGAAGCAGCGGGTTTGGGAATTTTTATGAGATACATTAAGCGATGTATGTATGCATTGTATTTTACGTGATTGTGCGTATGTATGTGTGAACAACCCAGTGTAGGGGTAATCTGGTTACTGGCTTTAAGAGCTTTTTCATTCACCTGATTTTGGGTGTATTTAAATGCCTTTTAAGTGTTTATTTTGTGAATTCCAAGCATCCTTTTATGACAAAAAGTCTGATGGACAATTAATTGTTGGTATATATTTGGAATTTTTAATATACATTGTGACGAAGCACTTTAAAATAAAGAACAAATCATACAAATTACATTTGCAAAACTTTGTAAATATATAAATGTGTCTAAAACTCTGTTTTGTAGTGTGACACTTTTAGGAACATACAGAGAACACCCACAGAAGTTTGGTAATACACTACGCTGGATTTAAGGGATTCATTCAATTACGTGCTCAGAAGATTATAACTCAATTAGGAATACGTGTTTCGTATATTAGATGTTTCCTCCTGAATAATACGAGTCGTGGCTGCACGACACAAAAGTGACTACAAATCGCGGTATTGGTGACTCCGCAGAGCAGAGCTGTGTCCCATGCGAGTTGTATATTATTATAGTGCTCGTCAGAGTTTTGTTCAATTTGTTTTCATTCGACAAAGTTGGATACAGATATAAGCTACACTGGATGCAGCATTTATGTATATTTTAGCTTTCGAGGTGAAAATGTGAGCTTATATGTAAATATAACTGCATATATATATATATATATAATACAGTTTCATTTGATTGTAAAGTAAACTCAAATAAAATAATAGAACTTCTGAAAAACAGTATGTAAGAGTGACATAGTCCGAAATCATTTCACATGAATATACAGCTCTAGATTACAGAAATACTTTAAAATATCCATAAAATAATTGTTCCCAAAAATAAACGTAACAATACCAAATGTAAATTAAAAGTTTATAATTTATATACAAACATATTCTTACCCGTTTGAGTTCTCTTACCTTCAATATGCAGATGACTTTGCATTTATTAATCTAAGTATTAAATGCGGTTTACATATAAATTATGCAACTTCTTGCATACACTTCAACAACTAACCGATTTAAGACGTCCTGTATATACAGAAACATACATATTCTGTATGGCATTCGCACATAAATTACAAAAGTTTACATTATGCATTATACATTTTGGAAATGCGTTGCTCAAAATATATACAGACACACAAGTTCAAATTCTGCATGCCCAAAAGCTCTGTGTGTATGCACCATTTTCGATGAAATCTCTGACGAAGTTTATGTATACGCGGCAGTGTACATAATGCACATTCCGTGAAACTATAAAGTTTAAACTTTAAAGTGTCACATGTGTGCAGAGCTTTTTGTGCTCGATATAATATCGAAAGCACAAGGGCAAAACAAAAGTCAACCGTCGAAGTTGTATTTTTGTATTATGCTGCGCACATGCACATGCTCCTTTTCAGGACAAATTTAATCTTTTCACTTTGTTTTCGTTTATATACAAAATATACATAAATAATAAATATAAATTTAGCTATACATGTGTCAACTTGTACTTGTTGTGCATTTTATACTATACAATAGATTCTTATATAATATGTTTATAAAATCACATATAGTAGAATACAGTTTTGGTCTGTGCAAGAATAAGTGAAAAGTTTACTGCTTTGTTATTTTTACAAAAGCTTTATTTGAAATCGACAAACAAAACAGCACAAATATATTTGTATTGGTAAATGTGCTCCATCACAGTAAGTAAATGTTTTTAATAATTTATATTCACCTCAGTATTCACACTCGAAATTTGGTAATTATAGACCTTTTAAATGTTTTAGCACACTACCGTGTTCAAAAATGCCAAAAAAAATATAAATTTTAGAATTTTATGCAAAGGTTTTTCATGCCTTTCAAAAATCGTGTTCCAAAATTCCTAAAATGTTTAATGTGAATACCACAGATATACACAATTTTACAGTGTAAGTAAATGTCAAACTCTCCACAACATAATATAACCTCACTAATTCGTGAAGTTTGACACAAGTATTTTCAATTTCATCGTTTGTAGCAGAGAGCAGACTGTCAATTAATGATTAAATAAAGTGTAAAAAATATTAAGAATTATTATTCAACGATATTGCGATCACTCCGGAAATCCAGGGTCAGCCAACAAGTAACTAAAAATCGTAGTGTAAACGGAATATTTGAACTGTATATTCTCTGGAGATCACTGTTCTGTTAATTCCTTTACTTTTTTTCGATGGGTTGGCAACTTTATATTTTACCGTACATAGACACCAGAGTCTTTTGTATTTACAAATGACTTCAATGTGACTTCGAAGATTTCGATGTAACTTAGGAGACTTTGAAGAGACTTCTAACATTTTAAAAGACTTCATTGTGACATCAGTGAATTTAGTTGTGACTTCGGAGTTTTTCTATTGTGACTTCTCCAAATGACTCGAATCGATCAAGCCGCCAAAAAAGATTTTTTTAATGCGCAAATGTCAAACTAACTTCAAAAAGACTTCTGAATGTAAATGACTTCTAAAAAGACTTCTGTTGTGACTTCGAGTATGTTTGATGTGACTTCTAGTACTTATGATGTGACTTCAAAAGACTTCGAGTACTTTTGATGTGACTTCGAGAGACTTCGAAGTGACTTCAGGTGACTTCGATGTACTTCCAGGTGACTTTCGAAGTAAACGTACACTGACAGTCAGTTGCAAACCCCTCGCTTTTTTTTATAAAATGTGTACACGTCAAACAAAAATTATCACTTTAATCTCCCAAGCTTTTTAGAATACTAGCGTTATTGCGTCTAAAACAATAAAAAATGTATATAAATATATACAGTATACATGTTATCAACCAAAAATACCGTGCTTCATAATTGTATTCGGTATCCGCTTCCTCAAGACATATTTAGTTCGATGAAATTAATTTTATAAAAATATCTTATACACAAATTATATCTAAAATACACAAATTTTTCAATTTTTATAAATGCATGCAATTTTAAGAAGAGAAATTTTTAAAATTTTCACATGACATTTCGATTTTGAATGAGAATACCAATTTGCAATTTTAACCTAAAAGTGTAATCTCAAAATCGAAAACTCTTAAAAGTGGTGCCAAATTTAGATTGTGGATACGGGTTATAGTATCTCATTAACGCATACATACGCACAATAATATAAATGACATATTTTGATTTAGAGTGGCTCTATTTGCCTGTTGCCAATGCCGCTCTTTGCAGGTACATGGATGCCTGTACCTAAATGATTTCTTATATCATAAAATGAGAATCCCTAAAGCGGTATTCTCATACTTTTTTTATAATAAAAATATTTTTTTTTTTTTAATTAAAAATGTGATCTGGTTATTTTATTATGTACTTAATTATTAAATTATTAATGTAGTTGGGTCTATTTACCGTAATATATTACTAGGCTTATTTTGACGTCCCGATATCGTAATAAATCTCTGTAATAATTTCGGTATTAGTACGGTAATTAATTACTGAATAAAAATTGTAATTATTTACGGAATTATTACTGTGATTAATTACTCAAATAACATTATCAATTAACATACCCTGTTTATTACAATAAGTGTATGATGGCGTTGATGATTCACGATTCCGAATATAAATAGCAAGATAGATCTCGGTGCATAGAGATA
>JANSTU010031052.1:0-12033 GCA_027564075.1 Bolitophila hybrida
TTAAATATGCAGTTTGGGAAGTGGTTACTCATCAGATGTTTCAAAGTATCGGTGTGATTTTCCGTGCTTGAACCATCGTCAAAAAATATAGTTCCCAACTGGGCATCTTTATCTATTGAGAACGCCTTTGTGATTTTAGAGGTTGCTGAGAGCGCCTCTACTTCTCCACAAAAGGTTTCCCAAGAGTTTCTTTGAGCTGTTCTTAGCTTTTTTTTGCTGAAGCATTTCATCATAGAAACGCTCGGGGCGTGATTTTACTTTGTTTTCTAGCCGTCTTAGAGACTGCTTAAGTGAGTGTAATCTATTACTCCCACTTGGCGGTTTATATTCAAAGCGTGTTTCTATGATTGGACAGCTTATATTGAAGGATTCCGTAAAAACATTTGAAAACTCACTGGCTTATCTCTCTAGATCATCAACAGTGAGTGACATGTTCCTAAGAAGATTATGATTATCAACTTTTCCCAGTCACATTTCCACGGGGTTTCTATGATCAGGTAAGTTGATAATGATTTCTGAGTTTAGGTTGAATTAGATGATTCTGTGATATAATTGGCAAGTCGGCTTGTAGCTAGGGTGAGGTCAATGACCTCTTTCCTTACTTTTGTTACGAAAGTAGGTTCGTCCCCTACGTTTAGAACCACTAGGTTGGTTCTTGATAAGTATTCTGGAAGTTCGTTAACTCTAAAATTCGTATTGCTGCTGCCCCAGCAGATATTATGAGCATTTGCATCTACTGATACAAGAAGTTGCATGTTGGACAGCTCACAATGTATGACCAATGCTGCTAGGACGGTGGTGGCAGTACGGAGTCGTATGGAAGATATACTGATGCTATCACTATTTCTCCGTTGATGAAGTGTGAAATTTTTATTGCTTTTGTGTCGTATAATGTCTTTTGTCGGCAAAGGAGAGGGTTTGAATATAAGTGTATTTTTTGTGTTTATGTCCGTGATAAGTCCCACAAGTGTAGAGGTAGTGAGAGGTCCACTGCGACAGAGACCCTTTTATCGCAGAAAGGCTAGTTCATTATTTCGCGTAAATTAAGTGAAAAATAATAATAATAATGAACAAAAAGCTAGTTCATTATTTCGCGTAAATTAAATGAAAAATAATAATAATAATGAACAAAAAAATCATTATTTGTCAATGTGAATTTGATAAAAATACACCAAATAACCAAATAAAAAATATTAAATGACATTAAGCCAATAGTGTCAAATACGTTTATTTAGTTAATTATTTGAATAAATAAAAAAAATATATATATTATGTTTTCCCTTTTTATTATAACACACACACATACAGTCTATTTAAGAATTACAATTTACATCATAAATTTGTTATTCTTCTCCGACAAATGTTTAGCCGAGCGTTTGGCATCTAAGAATAAAGAATTTATGTCGGCGATGTCTTCCTTAGTAATTTGTGTGCGACCATTTACTTTACTTGTTTGGAATGCTGGCGTCAAAAGTTGGACGGCATATCTAAAACAGAAAATAAAATTATCAATCTTAAAATATTTTTAAAAAAACATACCTTAATGTAGTCGTACTGCCGATCACACTGAGTGCACCATATGCAGACTCTTCTAGCTGTAATCCCTCGGTTTGGGCACGCAATCTAATGATCTGCTCAATTTCACTAACACTGTATGGAAGCGTACGTATAATTAACAATCGATCGAGTAGATCTAGCGGCATGCCATGTGGAGAGAAAATATCATCGGTTCCACTATAAAAAAAATAATATATGTTACTATAAAAATATGAAAAGAATGAAAATATAACATACCGAATAATGCAGCGTCCTCTATTGGTAGCAAAAATTACAATGGGAGCAATAGCAGACTCCAGCGACTTGTGTAAGTATGTAAAGGTCTCCAAATCCAGCATGTGAACCTCATCAATGAACAATACACCAGGCACCAGCTCAGCAATTCCCTGATCAATGTACCTATTGACCACTTTATTTATCTCCATTCTCAATTTATCTGTAAACAAGACGTATTTGATATTTGTGATCATATTTTTTATTTATTAGTAAATACCAGTAATTTCGGTTTTTTTAGGCTTAATCAATTGACCCATCATAGAGAGTACGTCCTGACCACCTTGTGGACGAGCATTGGCAACATCCAAATCATGTAAAGTCACGTCCTGAATAACTTCCTTCTTTTTGTGTACATCACCCTTGGGCAAAGGAACATATTCCTCGGTCTATAAAATTCAAAATTTAAAATGTTTCCATAATTTTATTTCAACAAATCACCTCTAAATCAAATTCAGTTGCAAATGTGTCACTACGACCTTGTCGTTTTACTGCACCGCTGTTAGCCTCAACATAGATAACATCGCCGACCTCAACCTTTTCCTTTTGTAGCGATTCGTAAATGCTTGGATCCAGCTTTAGCTGCTTAGTACCTTTGGCCGTCTTTAGACCAATGATAACATTACTGATTGTTTTTCCGTAACCACCCATAGGATTTTCCGTTTCGACCGGTGTGAGTTCGGTCACTTCGCCTTCGTAAACTTCTTTTGTCTCACGGATACGCAGACCAATTGATCTTCGAAAGTTCTCCATCAAAACTTCAGTCTTTTTAATTTCACTGCTAAACACCTCAGATCCAACCATTGGGCAAAAGGGAACCTAAAGAAAAATATTCCATTAGTTTTTATGAATGTACAAATTATTTTGTACTTACTTTGTTTCCGAGTTCCTGAGCAATGGCCAACGCAATAGCTGTCTTACCCGTTCCAGGTGGTCCAGCTAGAAGGAGTGCACGCCCGGCCATTTTCTTGGATTTAATCAGATCTACAACGATACCGGCGGCCTACAACGCGGGAAGCACAAATATGTTTTCATTAACATAACCTCAATTATAAATAGCACCGATTCTCCATAGTATTTAAATTTAGTATGATTAAGGTGCACCATTTATATTACCTCTCGAGCAGCTTGCTGTCCAACTAAACCAGCACCGATTTGAAGAGGAACGCCAGAATCGTCTAAACCAAGCCCCTTAATGTGACTGTGAGCCGCAATTCGTTGCGTCCGTACTGTGCTTTTAACTTCTTCAATTTTCATTTTTATTATGTAGTAATGTCAGTTTATAAAGAAGCTTTATTGTAATATTTGGAATTAAATTCAGGAATTACGATAGTTGTACGCAGATTTAATTCAATTTTTTACAGTCAAACTACAAACTTGTATTCACATGTTTTTTCAATTATCGCCTTTGGCCTTTGCCGTTGTCATAGAAATAAAATTTAACGAAGGACTGTCAAACATTCTGGTATACTTAACGAACGTTTGTTACATCCATCTTTCAAAAGGTGGAGCTGCTGATATTGTGGTGTAAGCATATTTGTGAAAAATTTGTTTTTTATTTAATAGTTTTTTAGGGGTCAATTGCGATATCTTTGGCGACAAGATATGAAAACATTTTATAATTACGAACTAAAAATAAGAAAATTTTAAATTAAAAACATGAATATGCAGCTTAGTTTAGAAGTTATTCATCAGCTCTGGTAAAGTCATCAGGAATTACGTAATCATGTAACATAAGAAATAAATACTCAACCTTTTTAAAAAGATAAATGTAGTTTATCGTTAAAGATAATTTTAATTTTAAAATATGCCATTTGCTACATAAAATCTTCTAAGTTAATTATAAATAGGTTGGTCGCCAATTGCTTCTAACGCAACGGTTAATAAGATATAAAAGCACCGATGTCTATCTTGTTATTTATATTCGGAATCGTGAATTATCAAAGCCATCATACACATCGCCTTTATTGCGTTGATCTTCGGATCGACTGGACTTGCGGAAATCGCGAGATTCTGCAGTATTGAGTCGACATCAAAAAAGGAGTTACCGAATGAAATTGTTCAACGCTAAAACTAAAATTAACTGCGCATACTAGGCGCGTTACCATAGTAACCAAATTATAGGTTATTAAATACCGTTGAACATATCAACAATTGTCAGTTTTGTGTCTTCTTTAAAAACACAAATGGTTAACTTACAAATAGCAAAGCGTCAAGAAATTGTGCGCCAATATTTATAAAATGATAAACGCTGCTACAGGATGATAGCAAAAGATGTTGGAGTAAGCCCTCACACAGGTGATAAAACGGTACAACGAGACCCTTACGTTAAATCGGAAACTTGGTTCTGCGTAAAAGTCAGGTCCACGAGACTCTTAATTATAGAAAAAGATCGTCAACACAATATTAAAGAAGAGAGAAACCTCTGTACGAGATGTGGCAAAAACTGCCAAACCAGTGCAACAATGGAACGTGTGAAAAACGCAATAACATGAAAACATTCAAGAAACAGAAAATGGCAAAAGAGCATGAGAAACAAAAAAAGACAGCAATACGAAGATCAAAAGAGCTGAACAAAAATGTATCTGAAAAAAATGCGAGACTTGTTTTGGACGATGAAACTTACGTAAAAACCTATTTTGCCACTTCAGCTGGGCCATAATTTTACGTAAAGTTTCGATTCGAAATCCTTCCTGAAGCTGAGACTCATATTAGAGTTGACAAATTTGGCGAAAAATATTTGGTTTGGCCTCGGTTTTCGCAAGCAATTTGTCAGTGTGGACAACGCAGTAAGACATTTATCACAAAAGGCACATTGAACAAAGAAATTTATATTAAAGAATGCTTACAGAAACGACTTTTACCATTTATTGCATCACATTATGGTACCGTGTTCTTTTGGCTAGACTTAGCCAATAACTTTGTCCAATTGAAAGATATTGGGCATTTGTAAAATAAGAATTGAAGAAGGAAAAGAAAACATCCAATAGCAAGGAAGATTTTAAGAAAAAATAGAACAGAGCCAGAGTAACAAATTAACAGAACAGACTGTGCAGAATATTATGGCCAATATAAAAGCAAAAGTGCACCAGTATTCCAGACGTCCATTAAATAAAAAAAAAATATTAAATGTTTTATTAAATTTATAGACAATATAAAATATTTTTATGTTTATAAAAACATTTAATTGATATATTATTACGAAGATTTGGATGAACAATGTCATTCGGTACACTCCTTAATAAGTAACGTAAATAATAAAAAAATCATTTGTAATTTGTAAGAAAGAAATACTTCTTTGTAATGATTAGATGTGAATGTTATTACCTCTAAATTGGCAATAGCTTCTGAAGAATGACCAAATCGATTTTTTATTAGTTTGCACTAATCTTCTAATGTTTCAATTCTTTTATTCTGTCTACGCACTTTTTGCAACAGGATCTTTTGTTTATTATTTACATTTTTAAGGGCGACTCTGCAAATGTTCAAATGTGAGGATTTTAGAAAGTATTCAATACCATCATTTATATCACCCGGATAACGAATTGTTGTAGAATTGCTTTTCGCAAGATTAATATTCGAACCCGACGTATTAGAAGTAGAAAAACTAATTTCGTTCATTAGGATTTTTATTTTTTTTCGTCCTGTGTAGTCCTTTTAATTGAAATAATGTTTGAATTAAAATTTGAAGATAGTAATGATGATATTAAATTAAAAATAGGTACTTGAAATTTGAAGTTTCCAATTCTTCTAATTTTCTTTTCTTCAATATGAATTTTCAAAAACTGAAGGTACTGCTTTAGTTTTTAATTTGCGTCTATCTGTTACAGAAGATAAAAAATCTTTATCAGTAAAATGTCTAGAGCAAATTATTAAAAACTTGAATCGCCAGGACCCATTCACCGGCTAATTCTTTGTTACTAGGAAATCTTTTTGTAAACAAAATATTAAAATTATAATTTTAAATTTAAAAAAAAATATAACTTACTTGTGGAAAGAGTGTAGCACACCTACACTTTGTTTATTTGTGCAGCATTGCGGCATATTAAATTTATATAATTATTATAAGTTTTAATGTTTCATTGAATGTCAACTAATATTTACAATTCAATTTTTATGGTAACATATGATAGATTATTTCAAATTTTGGTTCGGTGGATTCAAGTGCATTTATGTATGTGTTTTGATAACATAGATTCCTACAGATGTTTGCTTTAGGAAAATACACAAGACGAGCTATCTATTGTTTATATATCAATGGTATAATTATACTTCTGTTTATTTCTATTTCACACTCAAAGCATTCGCATTCATAATGGTTTGATTTTTTTATAATGAAATGTTCTCAGATTTCCGAACTAAAGAAGTTCAGCCCAAATGAGAGTCGTTTCAAAATTTTATACATTTATATTTTTCTTGTTATTGCACCTCAAATCAGCACTAATTGCACGGTAATTTACTGTTCATGTTTTGAGTCTTCGGGCGCGTGTGTGTGTTTGTTGATCGAGTTGCATCGCGCGCAGGTGCTATGCCGCCGACTTGATATACGCTCTTGTGTACCTGTTTTCCCTGATTCGTGCACACATATTTACAAACATGAAATAATGGCACACACACGCGCGTTTGATTAATTTAATGACGTTCACCGAGCGAGCACTTTGAAGGAAACAGCAAATATACTCATATTTTATTATCGATAATAAACATTGAGTCTAAGTCATCAATTACGAACAATAAAAATGCCTGGGCGGTGCGCGGTTCGATTAATAAGTTTTCGTTGCGTTGCAAATACATAAATTTAAAGATGTGCTCGAAAAAGACGAAATCTCCACATACACAGATACAAATGCATATTATATGAGACTTGCGCGGAAGTGTTCATTCACCGCAATATGTAAAACAAAAGCCATTCACATAAATTCATTAAAAACGGGATCCGCTGTAATTGCTCAGCGATGCTTTTTATATGCCTATCTTTGGGTATTATTTGTATGTATGTGTGTGCACTGGTACAATGTACAAGATAAGAAAAGGAAAGAAAAAATACATTCGCCATCGGCAACATTGATGGAAGCAGTAAAAGTTAATTGTGCAATGAGTGTGAATTTTAATTTGTGGTGCTCACGGTCACCACTTTCGTATATCGCACATGTCCTTTCGTACTGACGAATTAGTTAGGAATATTAAGGAATACACGTTTATTTCACGGTTTTGTAATTACTTACATACAGATTAAGCTTTCTTACATGCGGATTTAATTATTATTCAGTCAGCTTACCAAGATATGTCTTGCGCAGTGCCAACAAAGAAAACAACTGCTCGCTTTGGTGATTGCAATCAAGAGCGGCTGTTGTGCCTTCGAAAACTTTTTCGTTTGCTCGTAAAACTTTTTTTCTCTTATTAAGATTGGAGGTAGACGAAATTCACGTATGCCGTCGATAAATTGCAGCTGATTAAGCGTGCATGATACTGTCGTCGCGCGGACGCACTTTTAATGCGCTTATAAAATTTATGAAGATCGCCAAAGTGCGTGGGAACGTACATAAATAATATTACAGAAGATGGATGTTGCCTTTATTTGCCCATCAAAAAATAAAAGTGTTGAGTATATGTTTAAATATTTGCATTGGTTTAAAAGCTATATAATTTGGGACTCGATAGAATCATTGATTTTTTTTTCGATGTTAGCGTTTGTTTGGAGGTATTGAGATTTAGTTGGCGTTTCGATTCAGAGTGAAGTGAAGTAGTTCAAATATTGTTTAACACTTTATACTGTTTTAATAAAGGCGAGAGTTCTATTTTCACTGAACAACGGACACAATTATTTGATACTAAAGTTTTTATGTGCCCTATACCGGAATGCTTCTAATGAAGTTGTTGAATGATTTTAAAATATACATCTTAGGAACGCTATATAGATTTTTTTGTGTTTTATTACATTCAAATATTGGTTGGTTTAAACCTCCATAGAAACAGATTGTTTATTCAATGTTTTTGTCTTTAAATCTATGTTATATATCAAGACGGCTTTGATAAATAGCATCAGCTTCATAGATGTATCAGCAGTGGGATTTTACTAAATTAGGTTTTCGCTAGCGATTCTCAGAGCGATTACAGTAAACTTTATTTATATAATATATTTTATTTATATTATATTTAAAACCATTGATTTTCTTCATATATCTGGTTTATTTATACAATTGCAATTAGCAGCTTTTGTAAAATCTCCATGATAGTCATCAAGTAAAGTTTGGCTTGCCTTAGCAATGTTATTCTGAATTCGGTAGAAATGATTGGGATGATTAGCAGAGAAGAAGGGTTTGCTCGAGTTTATATACAAATTATATTGTGCATGTGAGGCCAAATGTTGTTGATGATGATAGAAGATTTGCTTTGACTAACTGTATACTATTTAACACATAACTTACAATTCAATATTTCGGCGAACTAGTCTACTCAAGTTAGCAGGTGCAGCTCTGTGTGCACATGATAAATGTTTCCTGGATCGCGAATAACCGGGCGCCCGCCGGTCCGTAATACAGTAGCCGCGATGTGTATACAACAGTTGTTGGCTTATGCTCTGAAATCCTTTACGTACATCAAGTTTCCGAAAGACCAAAGAATGTATGCCGACTGACCAAACAGTATCTGAAGTTTTTTATTTAGGCGTCATGTGGCGTTTAACCCTAAGGATGGATTCATATAGGTCGTAGCCGACGTAAACAAAGTTTCCACTCACACCATCAATATTTTATACTGTAACAATTTTACAGTTAAGCCTTTTTTATTTATGCTTGCGCAGAGTGGGACAGTAAGTGAGAGTGTTTCAGATAGGAAAACTGTGTGTATGTTGTTAAAGGGTAGATTTAGCTTGGATAGACACCCACCTATGTCACGTTAGGGAAATTGAGTATTTGGGCATTCCGGAAGGAGATAGAATGTGCTTCAAGCCACATTTAGCGCTAAAGGGAAACTTTTTTAAATATCGTAGTGACTTTGAAGCGTACGTTGCGGAAGGAGTGACGACTGAATGGGATGGCGGTGAGAACGATATTCCGGAGACTATTTGTCCCGTGTATGATGTATGGTACAATAGAATGGTATCAGTTTGGCAGAACTGAATTCAACCGCTGCCAGAGAGTGGCGATGCTTTCGTCTCTGAGAGAATGTAGGACGGTCTCGACAGACGCGATGCAGGTACTCATACGAGAACTACCGTTGGATCTTCTAGTAATTAAACATTACACCCGTCGAAGGGGATATCGTTGTGTCACTAAGCGCCTTATCACCTATAGAAAACGAGTCTCAATGTAAAAAAAAATCGCATTTAATATCCAGTGTTTTTATTTTACTGGCAATTATAGTATAACAAATCGATGTCATACTGATTTCGCTCAAACTACATACTATACTATTTCATACATACTATTTCAGATTCAGAGACTGCATTTAACTATATTTTATAATAATCATATACCATACGAGTTTATACGACGACGCTATGACTTTTAAGCTGTGCGATCCGCCGGTTTATAATAAACACATAAAGTAATAAATAAAAATAAAAATAAATTATATAAATAACGCATTAAATTTAATGTGACGCGTGCTCTCTTAAAGATATTATATATATATATATATATATATTACACACAAGCTTGGCCAAATCGGACTAAAAGAAGAAAATATCGAACATCGAACAATTTTATGTTTATCGACTGAGCATTTTTATGGTTGTGGGTCAGACCATTACGTCATATGTGGTACATAAAACAATGATTGAATCACGCTTTTATTAAAAGGAGCATGTTGTATGCGTGCGCTGCGGTGGTGGATGTGCGGCTGTATGGTGGTGGCATATCTGGACTGGCCATCGACGACTCTGCACATAATTTATGGCCATGCGTTTTTTTTTTGTCCGTGCATTGCATTGTGTCTGCACATGTGTTTTCATAAGAGAGTGTGTTTGTTTGTTTGCGTGTATGTGTCTGTGAAAACTAATTTGAAAGGTCTTGTCGTGCATGCAAAACATAAATCAATACGGACAATCTTAAGCGAACGAGCGAGTGCGCTCGCAAGTATTTATTTTTTATTATGCCGCACATAAAAGCGAGTACGCACAACGGCAATATATACCTCACATTGGTATATATATACGCATACTTAAGATTCGTTGCGAAACGACGAACGAACGCTCGAAGGGCACCAAACACAAACACTGTTTCGAAATTGAATAAAAAAGCTACCTTTATGGGAGACTAACACGCGAAAAGCCGCGGTGCCGATGCCGAGATATTGATTGAAAGTGGCTGCGAAAATCGACGTGAAGCCGCCCCAGATTTTGATATGCTCTGTGGCATTGGAGGAGCACAGCGCTTAGTTCTTTGAAGAGAGATTTTATGAGATTTCCATTTTTCAGGATTTAATTAAATTTTATATACTTAAAAAAAATCACATTAATTTCTTTATATGCACTTATGCACAAAAAAAAAACACTTAAAAGGAATAAAAGTACTTCTCATTATAAATTGTTTATTTTTTTTAGCCAGATAGCATGTATTGAATATATACTCGATATACCATATAATTCATTTTTATATTAAAATCATTTCAATAACAATTTTCATTGACGTCCGAGGGCCTGGAATGAAAAACAAAAAATAATGGAAAAACATCGTCTTTGCTTACAACTCATTCAGAAATTCATTTTTTTTGGTAATGACAAAGTATCTAAAAATCCTCGATAATCATTATTGCAGTTAGGTGGTTCATTTATTGGGGTCAAAGACGAAAGGGTCACCACATATTTACGATAAATACAAAAAAAAAAAAAACAATTCTAAAAATAATAATTATGCGCAATTTTAAAAGTTCCAAAATATAAAAATAAGCGAGATTTATAGTAAAAATATATTAAAATTTGTTTCACCATTCTGGCTCCTTCTTTATTGCTTTATTTTGGCTTTCCATCTTCACTTTGGTAGCTCGAGGCATTTGTGTTTTTTTCATTAGTGTGGACTTAGACTTGCGTTTTCTTTTTATTGTTTTTACGCCACGGGCAATCGACCTGGACATACGTTTTTGTTTAGCCTTCATTGTGACCACTTTTCTGGTACGTATCGACCTACTCGATTTGACTCTCCTGGGTGTATGAAACGCTTCCATAATAAATGGACATTTATCACAATCGCTCATCTTGTGCCATTCTTCGGCACCTCGTTTGGCAATATCAATGATAGACAGTCCACAGTGCTCTTTGCGATACTTTCGCAAAAAGTTCAGGAACGGATTGCGCGTATGTTTGCCCTCTTTGTAGCATTTCTTGGTTTGCATTGGCGTCGTCCTTGATTCAGCTCCGGCTTTTTGGTTACTGCTTTTCTTGGAAAGAACCATTTCAGAGCTTGGTATATTTATTCAACAAGAGAGATGATGGATAGATTTGAAATTTTAAATAACCGACAATTTAGTCTTTACAAAAACTTATTGTCGCACGAAACAAACAAAAATACAAAAAAAGGCAAGGCCTATTTATTGTATTATTTTTTACTTTTTTTTCTTTACAAGCACGATTTTTTTGGTTTTATTTACAAACCCCCATCGACTGATGAAATTGCTGTTTTGGATAAAGTTCTGTAAAATCTTACACCACATTATAATTAAATTATAATTATTGGTGATTTTAATGAAAATTATCTAAATAGTCCATTGTCAAATCAAACGTACATATTTCTCAGTACCATTGCCTGGTCTTCCCTTCATATTTTGTTCTCACGCCTTTTCAAAATGCTTTTACATAATTGATCACGTATACTCCAGGCAACTTAATTACTCAAACTCTGCTTGACGTGGATCTTTCTGGACATATACTAGTATGAAAATACAATTGTTCAGATCCTAAGACGTACATTAAATAAATGCTGGTATATCGTCTACTTCAGTTACACTCCCACTTTTCTCAAATACCGACTAAATTGATTACCTAGTTTCATCTATTCCGTGATTTATTTTAATTTAATATATATATATCTGATCTTATCTATGTTGTGTTTACAGTTATATCTTCTTCCGTTGATCTTGATAGTATTCCTTTTTTGTTTGTTAAGATATTGCCAACCAACCATAGCCATCGCCGGTTCAAACCCGGCCGGCAGACCGAAGTGTTTTTCGAATGTAGCACTTTAAATCAGTAGGTTCCTCTTGCTA
>JANSTU010031063.1:0-12032 GCA_027564075.1 Bolitophila hybrida
AAACATTTTAATTTTCAATTTAAAAACATTTAATGTAATAAATTAAATATTTACGCAAAATTTCAGATGTGATTTGACCTTTTCATAACGCATCGATATAACGATATGTAACGCATGGCTATATCAACATAGGTTGGAATAATCTGCCTAAATCGCTACCCTGATATTTCAAATTGGAAAAAATGCCAAATTTAAGATTTGGTTGAGGTGTTGTCGACTATTAACCTACTCGGATATGGTTATGGTTAAAAGGATTAATTTAGGTCATCAATTTTTTTCTGAAACTATCAAGGCGTGTAAATTTTGATTAATTAACTAATAAATATAATTCTTAGTTCAAAATCTCCACAAAATTCGTGGATGTACAAAGTCCGGAGATAAAACCATTTTGAGATGGAAATGTTGTTCTTATTTTTCTTGCCGTTATTACGTTTACCTAACACGAATCTATTTATAAATAGGCTCGTGATTGGCAAGCGGTTACGTTACGTAAAGTTTTGTATTTTAACTCTATACGCCAATAATTAAAGAAAATATTACAATTTCCACATATAATTTGAATTATGAACATCATTCACATAAATATCAACATTTTAAAGTTCAATTTAGTATTTAGTACTTGATCATGTTGTTCACCGGGAACGATCGGCGTAATCCCATACACTTTTCGCGATCAATGAACAGGGCATTCACTTTATTTTTCAGATCAGACTCAAGGTTTGAGCGTGTCTTTAGCAGTTGCTGATGCTGTGCCTCCGATTCCAAAAGTTTTCTGTGTAATGTCTCAACGGCATCGTGCAGATCGGTAACCTCTTTTACAAGACGAAGTTGTGCAGAATCTCTAAATTTCAATTTATTTGCCTGTATCGATATATTTTAACTACATGAACACTTACCGACATAATTCTAGACCAGCCCGGTGTCCACGAGCCTCCAAGCGAGTTTGCGCAACTTTCAGTGGATTTGTTTTGTCTTTAATGGCTTTGCGCAGCAATTCTATATGGCGTTCGATGCTAAACACCTCTTGTTGAATCTTCTGTAAATGAAGTTGAATTTTGTTCTTGGCTTCTGACATTTCCGAGGATCGTTTGTTGAGATTATTATTTGTATTACTCCAACAATCCCATACGGATGTGGAGACCTCATTTATCAAAGTTTCCGTATCGCTGCGCAGCTGGGCTGACTTTTCACGTTCAGTCTGTGATCTAGCCAATATATATAATAATAATAATAATATAATGCAAACTAAATTTAATTTCTTACTTTTTAACACGAAAATTACTAGCTTGCGACCAGGTTTCCCCTGTACTAATGGTCGGGTCGTACTTTTCGATGCCGCCATAATAATTTATGCCACGACTGGAGTTATTCAGTTGATGACACACTGAATCTATACCGATAGCAGATTCCTTGTGTACCACATCTTCTTCTAGACTAAACTGTGCCGCTCGACAGTCTGATAGTTGTTTGCTTACCTGCGCTCAACATTAATATAAATAAAGATATACAAAAGTAAATTTCACAAATCTTTACTGTTTCATGCAATTTGTGAAGTTTTTCCTGGGCCGATCGTAAGTTATCTACTTCAATAAGAAGACTCTTTTCAACAGAGTCATGTGTCTTTTCGACACCATTGCGACCTTCACGATGATACAGGCATTCCTGACCAATGTGTAACGGTGTTTCGAGATCCTATAATAGTATAGATTATCATCTCTGCGTATATTTTTGGAATGTAATACTTGTTCAGCCTTAGCAATGTTCCTGTTCACTGCAGACAAGAGTGCTGCCTCAGCAACTAGTTTTTCCAGTTCGGTGTTTAGTTCATTACGCCAAAATGTGACATCAGTGATACGTTCTCCAATACGGAAGCCAGCATCACGTTGTCCTTGAACCGTCAGCTCGTCGGTCTCACGTAACAGTCGTACAACATCACTTCGAACACGCTCTGAGTAATTACTGAATACTTTTATATTATTAAATAGTTAATATAAATTGACAAACATTCTTGTTTCTAGAAATTTAAAAAAAAAACAAAAAAACTAACCGACTTGTATCCGCTTCCGCATAGGCTGTAACGCAGGCATTCTCCCATTCTGCTGGCGTATACCGTGTGTACAATGCAGCCCGAGCAGCATGCTGTGGATTCCTGTCAAATCCAGTCACAAGATTCGGAAAACGCAGTGGCTCTGTGGACATTCCAGTAGGCGTAAAACATGGATTTACCAAATGATTTGTGATAGGTTGTTCTGGTAATGGAGTTACTTCAATCATTTCAAAACCCATTGTTGGTCGCCATGGATGTGGACGTGGTGTCTAGATTTGTACTCTATAAACATCAATTAGAATCAGACAAAATTGTATCAAACCTGGTAATAGGAGCCTGTACGTGGTGGAATCTGTGGTCCTGATACTTGTTCAAGAACTGGAGGAGCACCAGCAGAGCTCCACGGTTGAAGCTGTGAATACATGATGGTTTGTTTTTCTTGGGTACCCATTGTAAAAAATATATATAAAAACACGAAAATATTAAATCAAATTTTAGAAAAGATGTTCGTGATGCTAAAAAAATACTGTCAAATTTTAAATTGCATTACTTCCTTCGTTTTGAAATAAATTTAATTTTTTTTATTATTTTTTGTTTATTTAATTAAATCACTTTTACAATATACAACAATATGATTAGCTGTTGAACATCAACAAAAGTGCGGTCTAAATGAGCTGCTTAATAATTAAGAGTAATGCTCCAGTCCTCGGCCATGTTGACAGCCGGTTTGCGGATTACAACAGCGTTTCCATTGCGCACTACCTCAAGTGTAGCCGTATGGCCTGTGTTCGATTTGATGGTGGCTGATTTCGGCAATCGCTCGAGTCCGGCCAAATTGACGCGCTCCAACCAAGACAGAGTATCATAGCTGGCGTTTGCGTCCACGCGTTTGCTACTCAGTACATTATCCTTAAATTCGATATTTAGATACAGATACTTGGACTGACGGTAATCGAAACTCTTCTCGTCATCGATGTAAAGTGTACCGGCGGCCTGGTGCGAACGATCGAGGCACACAACAAGTGTATATGGGTCGTTGATCATAAGTGTTGAAGCACGACGAATGCGCTCTTTCTTTCCAATTACTGTACCACCACGTTGGAACACGGGGACCTAAGTATATATTTTTTTATAAATATTTCTTTATTTTATTGCTATTTTCGAAATGGATCTTACCTTGTAACTATCTACGGAAATGGATTGATGACCAATGCTTTCAATTCGTCTGAGATCATCTACATCGTACCACACATCACCCACTGGGTCCGATTTGAATGGGAAATAAACGTCTACCTTTTTGACGCCCTTTTCCATAACCGGACGCACCATTAAACGATCACCCAACAAGTACTGGTTATCAATGGCAAATGTTTCCTTATCAGTAGGATACTGCGAGAGCAGTGGACGCATTACGGGTCCTCCAAATCGTTCATGCTCGTAGAAAAGAGTGTACCACAGTGGCAAATAGCTATAACGCTTGCGAATAGCATCTCGAATGACTAGTTTAGTGTCTTCGGCGAACAACCATGGCTCACGACGCTTAGTATCAATATGAGCATGAGCTCGCATAAATGGCTGGAAGGAACCTGCTTGATACCAACGCTCTAGTAGTTCTGGTTCTGGATTTCCAAAGAATCCACCGATATCAGCACCGCAGAACGAAAATCCTGCGACAGCCTCGGATAGACACATCTTAATGGAAGCTTGCAAGTGTCCCCATTCTGCTGCATTATCTCCAGTCCAAATGGTAGCTAAACGTTGACTTCCTGCGAAATGAGCTCGCGTAAGAATAAAAGGTCGTTGGGTCCACTGACTGCGTTGACCAAGACCTTCGTACGAGGTCATCAAGAACATGTGACCGTACAGATTATGCACATCACGGTGCTCCCAGCCATCAAAGTGCTGATTGTCTTTGGGCATTGTTACCTCGGGTCCATTGAACACAGACGGTTCGTTCATGTCATTCCACAACATAACATCAACCGTTGATCCCTTGAAGTTATCCACCTGGTACTGATCGGACATGTACTTGCGCACGTCTTCCTTAAAGAAGTCCGGATAACTTGCAGAACCCGGCCAACACCAACCCTCGTAGTCTTTTCCGTCCTTGTTTTTGGTATAGAAATTCTTGTCAGTACAGTCATTATGGAAATAGTAGTTATTGTCACGCTTGATATGCGGATCTATGATCACGGTCAGATGACGACCTTTGGCAGTCAGATTGGCAACCATATCGAGTGGATGCGCGAATTTGTGTTGGTCCCAGGTAAAGTATTTCTTTGAGTCAGTGTACTCAATATCTAACCACATGGTGTCCATCGGGATGTCATGTTCATCGAATTTATTGTTTACCGTATCCACATCCTGTTCGTCATTATAGTTCCAACGACACTGGTGGTAAGCTAATGCAAACACTTGTGGCAGTGGAGCAACACCAGTCAAGTCTGTGTACTGTTTAAAAACATCATTCGGTCGTGGACCAAGTAGAATAAACGCATCGATGATGCCACTCTCGGACATGAAATTGGCAGTAAGGGGATCCTTATCACCGGAAGTACCGGACACCATGTTCACGATGGATGACAAAACATTTTTATCGGCATCTGGATTGAAAATATCGACCCACGTTTCAGCGGCGTTCTGCCAGAAAACTCCAGCAGTACGTTCGGTTCTAAATAAAATCATATATAAATTACATAAAAGTATAAGAATCCATCTACTTACCCGTGCCCATAGATAACTGGCACAGATCCGTACAGAGCCATTCCATTGTCTAACTCATACTCGAACACATCCAAATTGTAAAGTCGGTACGGCTCTCCACCGGCAGTGGATTTCAATGCAAATGAGTCAGCATGCTGTGGAATTCCAAATAGAACTTGAGCTTGTGGAAAGGCAAAGTCCAGAGCAATTGCTTCTGGTCCACGTGGCTTTGAATCATGATGTGACTTGAAATTTTCATCCCAAGAGCCTGGATCCTCATCTTCAATGCTCTTTGGTTTGGTTTTATCTTCTTCCACTTGAATTTCATTGCCATCTTCGTCGATAGCATTTCTAAAATAAAAAAAAATAAAAAATAAAATAATAATGTAAAATATTCAGAAGACTTACTGTGGAGCCTTCACACGTAAGTGCTCGAATCGCATAAGACCCTTTGCATTGGCAGACACCACCAGCACATCATCGTTGTAAAAATCAATTCGGAAAGGTATTGCGTTCACGACGGCCTTATTCTTGCCGGATGTGATGACAATTTGGGAATCCGACTTTTCTGTCACTTTAATACTGCATAATAAAAAGAATTTTGTTTGAATTAAATTTGTAAAATGGTTAATTCATTATCCTACGTTTCTGGTAGAGGGGTTGATTTTAAAGCATCTACCACTCGGTATCTCGGTAGGATCGGTGTCTTTTCATTGATTTGTACATTAAAGGTAAAATCCTTCAAGGCAGCCAATTTAAATACAAACAAGTGTCCATTTTCCGCGTTCAGAATATCTGCCGTGATCGAGTCCGAGTAGGTATTTAGAGTGGATGGCAGAAGCTGGAATTGCGAGTTGCCGGGCTCTAGTTTGCGGCATCGACTATTAACATTATTATTTAACAGTTAAATTGTTAGCACATTTTTATTATTAATATTAATTTTAGATAATTTACCGACAAAAGCTGCTCTGGTCACAGGTCTTAAAATTGTTTCGATCCACGCCGATCGAGTCCTGTAAAATAAAAGCGGATAGGAACAGCAAATAAAGCCGCAGTCTAACCATGATTGCGCCGGGAGCTAAAAATTACAAATAATTGTAATCTTATATGTTTTCTTAAATACAGATTTGTATACAGTCGAAACATCGAGATAAATGTATAAAATAACTGTACTTTAATTGAAAACATGATTTTGGATTGACCCGATTTTTTTCCCAATCACGCAAATCTTAAAACAAAGATAACAGGAACAGCTCTTCATGAACGCAGCTTAATTTTTAAATCCGTTAAATATACGTTACTTACGTGCAAAATTCTGCGCTCCTGGAATTTAGTTGGTTCCTTGCATTAAATTACGCGTTGCGGAATTGTGTACTTTTTGGGGAATTTAATAAAATTGGGTAAATCTAGAACTACAGCGGTGGTTTCTAGTTTGGTTGCGTGTAAATTGACAACTTTTTTCTAAACACGTCATATTTCGTTAAGTTTTGACAGCCACTTTGGTCAAGTGCTGACATCTTTTGTATGTTACAAACTAAATAGTAAAATAGTATATTTTTTTACATAATTACATCTATTTAAAGTTATTTTGTATTTCTTTATTGATTATTATGTTAATAACATATTAAACAATGTAATTAGCTATTTATATTAATATTATTATTTTATATATGTGTTGCCATCTATCCATATTGTAGGCAAGCAAAAGCATAATTTAAAAACCTTTCAATTGTGGTTAGGCATATATAAATAAACCTAAAAACGATTGATTCTATTATTTTATTTTATGGTCTATCTGTAGATATGTTTCCAGATTTGCAAACTAATTGCAACGATGTTTTTTACTAGTTAAAATTTAATTAATTTTCTTCGGCCTGCAAATTGCATATTTATATTATTATCAATTTTAATACATTTGTAGTGTTATCGATATGTACTCGAAATTCAACGAAACAAAAACAACAACACAATTACAAAGATATAGCGCACACACGCAAAACAACTGTCAACGTGACAACTATATAAAATCTAAACAAAAAACCAAGAACTTAGGTTATGTGAATGTGATGCTATAGTCTTCAATCTACAGCGATCTAGATCCGTAACAAAACACAAAACTCAACTATCGCTAATAAATCAATACACCATGAGCCAAGGTGTAGAACCAGCACCTCCCGAGAATGAGTCTGACCGTGAGCAACGTGAACGCACCGAACTCGAAGCTTTCACCGAAGAACTGCGGGCCAAAATCCTGGCCAAGGCAACGTTGCGTACAGAGAATCTAACATGCGTTCGTCCACAGGAACAGTTTTTCTCGCGTTTGGACTCAAGCCTCAAGAAGAACACTACGTTCGTCAAGAAAGTTCGTCAGTTTACAGCAAGTCAATTGGAGGCACTTCTAAAGGATATGGTTGGTTTAAATCTAACAAAATATGTGTCTGAGATCGGAGCTGCTCTAGTGGAAGCTAAGCTAAAAATGACAGATGTGGCTGCAGCAATTTCGCTAAGCAGTCGACTTCATCAATTGTACGCTGATTTTGCGTCTGCATTCTTCGAGAGTTGGCAGAAAGCTCTAATTATCAAGCCCGGTGATAAGGTTGCCAATGCTAGCAAGATGCGTGTAGATCTGCGCTTCTTTGCCGAACTTGTGTCGGCTGGGATTTTTACTAATAAAATTGGACTGCCATTGCTAGGAGCCACGTTGACCAGTCTGATATCGCAGGATAAGGAAGATCACAGTAACTTGACCATTATTCTTTCGTTCTGTAGGAACTGTGGCGAGGAGTATGCTGGATTAATTCCAAAGTCAATGGTGGAATTGGCAAAGGTATAAATACTATTTTTTTGAAGATTCCTATGTTCATCACTACTTTTTTTAGAAATATGATGTAGTACTACCAGCTTCTACCCTGCTGGCTCCTGATAAGCAACAGAACCTTAAGAATTTGCTTAGAGACTACTTTATGACCCTTTGCAAGCATTCAAAAACAGAGCACAAAAATCTGCAGTCCACAATTCGTGTAAACCGAAAGCTTCTTGAGTCAAAAGGCGAAGTGTCCACGGAGCGCAAGGAGAAGCTAGAACAATTGCAGAGCAATTTCGAAAAGCTTATCTCATCCGTCCAGATAATGTCAGATTTGCTAAACGAAGACATGCCAGAACTACCGAAAGGAGAAGAGGAGAGCAAGAGCGGTATCGTGCTGGACATGATTGGTTAGTATTTATTATAAATATTATTATTATTTGTACAGCTTATAATGTACAATTTCAGATGATTCGGTGGATTCGCTTTTGGATCCATGGGGTGACGAAGAGACAAAAAGTTTCTATGTAGACCTGCCCGACTTGCGTATCTTTCTGCCAAATTATGCTCCGAAACAAACTTCAGTATCGCCCGAGGAACCACCAATGACCGAAGAAGCACTTGACATGGATATCGATGCAACTCAGTTGATTGTTGATGAGGCTACCGTTTCCGAAGAGGTCATTCCGAAAGAAGACTCATCAGAAACAGTCCCTGATGATTCGGCCATTCCAACAGCTCAACCTTTGTATAGCACCACATCTACTGAACGCGCACCCTGTACTAAACAACAATTTGAGTCATTCTTGCACAATCTGGCCAATTGCGTTAATAAGGAACTCATTGACTCGGCTGCCATTGAATTTTTGTTAAATCTAAATTCTAAGCACAATCGCAAGAAACTTACGGCCACAGTGTTTGGTGTGCAAAGGTAAGAAATCCTGCAATATAAATGAATAACTAATGATATTTGGTTTATCTAGAATCCGTCTGGATCTTTTGCCTTTCTACGCTCGTCTTGTTGCTACCATCAATCTGGTTCACACAGAAGTCGCCACAGACCTTGCACAAAAACTAAAAAATGAATTTCGTTACCATATTACCAAGAAAAACCAGCTTAACATAGAATCCAAAATAAAGGTTGTACGCTTCATCGGTGAAATGGTCAAGTTTGGACTGTACTCAAAGATCGAAGCACTGTTTTGTCTAAAAGTGCTACTGCTTGACTTTAATCATCATCAGATTGACATGACATGTGCACTACTCGAAGTGGCCGGTCAATATTTGTACAACTGTAAGGAGAGCCGATTGCGTACAAACGTCTACTTGGAGCAAATGATGCGCTTGAAGTCTGCGAACGCATTGGACTCACGATACGTTGCACAGATTGAGAATTCATACTATTGGGTTAAGCCACCAGAGGGTGTGAATGCAGTGCAAAAGGTACGACCACCAATGCACGTATACATTCGACATCTGATCTTCGAGGAGCTAAGCAAAGCAAATGTAGACAAGATTATCAAGCTGATGCGTCGTCTGAGCTGGGACGATAAGACAATCTATGCGTATACAGTAAAATGTCTGTCTAAGGCATACAATATTCGTTATCACTTAATTCGTTGTCTTGCCGATCTGTTGTCTGGTATTAGTTCTTATCAGGATAAAGCAGTGGTTAAGGTAATTGATACAGTTTTCGAGGATATTCGTGCTGGACTCGAGATTCACTCGCCCAAGCTAGCGCAGCGGCGTATAGCAATGGCAAAGTATTTGGGCGAACTGTACAATTATCGATTGGTTGAATCGTCAAATATACTTAATACACTGTACTCGATTATCTCGCTGGGTGTTACGTTGGACTATAATATTCATTCAGAACTGGATCCGCCTGACAGTGTGTTCCGTCTGAAATTGGCTTGCGTGTTGCTGGACACATGCGGACAATATTTTACAAGTGCTGTCAGTCGCAAACGTTTGGATTATTTTCTGGTGTTCTTTCAGCAGTACTACTGGTTTAAGCGTTCGGATCCTATTTATAACACAGGAGATGAGAGCACTACGCTGTTTCCTATTCTTGTCGATCACTTGTACAAGGAATGTTTGTCAAATGTGCGGCCAAAGTTAAAGGTTACCAAATTATTACTTGTGTATTTATAAATATTATAATTAGATTTTTTGTAGCTTTTTAAGTCATATGATCAGGCAAAGCAGGAGGTCGAAAATCTGCGAGTGCAACTGTATCCGAATTTGTTTACTGCAACAACACAAGATGGTGCCGGTGACACTGGCGATACAGAAGTATCTGAGCTAGGCACAATTGCTGAAGACGTTGAACTAACAGATACGAATAACGAGCTTACTGGCGACACATCAGAAGCGGTCGGTGAGTCAGACGATGAGGTGCGCGGAGACAACAATGAAGAAGATGATGATCAAGACGAAGAAGAGGAAGAACCGCGATCGGTATTTTTTTATAATTTGTACAGGTTTTTATGATATATGTTTAAATGCACAGGAATCTCCAATTGGCCTTGTTGAAGAAATGCCTCCTCGACAGAAAAAAGATCGCACACAAACGCAAGAGGACATCGACTTCGAGCAAGCATTTGAGAAAATGGCTACTGACAGCTATCAAGAGCGCATGCGAGAAACAATAAAGCCAAACACTAAAGATATAGCAGTGCCGATAATGGCAAAAGTTGGCAAGAAAACATACGATCAGATTCAAGGTCCTGAGCCTATGGCATCGGCAACATCGGTGCCGTTCGTATTAATGCTGCGCGGTGCAAAGGGCAATAAACAGCAGTTTAAGACATTTAGTGCACCCACCGATAGTGCACTAGCAGTAAATCTCAGATTGCAGGAGCAAAAAATTCGCGAAGAAAACGAGAACGTAAAACGACTTACTCTCAATATCACAGAACGTATTGAAGAGGAGGACTACCAGATTTCGTTGCTTCAGAGTCAACGGCCACCAGCACCGGAGACACGTACCCAGAAACCAGGTCGACAAAAATACAAACACCAGAAGGGCGCTCCGGACGCAGATCTGATTTTCGGGTGAGACCTCGTATAGCGGTTCTTGTTCGGTGTATGACATATGCTAGATATCCGACAATCGTTGGTGTGTGGCTACTAGTGAAAACAACATAAATTTACACAGAATCGTGAATTGTTATTCTGTGCTTTTGTGATCGTGGTCAACGTGGAGATTCTGGCCAGGTCTCACTTTGCACTGACAACGTCTTTGGAACATTTATTTATAATTTCGCCACTTGAATCTAGTTTCAAGGTATTTGAAAATATTATTTTTTGAAATAAAAACACAATTTCTGAGTTAAATTGAAAAAGCATTTCAATTCGGTTTTTATATTATATAAAAATAAATACTATTGAGTATGTATGACGGTATGAGTAAAGAGTAAATATTATATTAAACGGCGTTGTGGTAGCGATAATTGTATAAAATACTGATAATAACCACAATAATATAATCGTTTTGTTTGTTGTTTTGTTGGTTTAAAGTACGATGCTATCTCTATACATAATGTCATTGGTTATGATGAGTCAATTTAAATAACATACAATTCATTTCAACCGGTCTTTTTGTTAAATTGCACACTACTGTTCAATTTCTATTATTATTATTGGTGTTTGTTTAAATATAATTTCATGGTTTATGCATATTTGCTGTGAGTACAATAGCTCACATCTAAAGAGTTCTCTCTGCTTAATGAATATTAAGCAGAGTTAGTTAAATTCATTCAACACATAACTTTAGTTATAAATATTACTCTACACTTTACTGTTGTAGTCGTTTTTATGTAAGTATTTGTTTAAATCCTTAGTGTTACTTTAATTTAATACTATTTTTAATTCTTGGGTAAATTTGATTTGAAAATATGTTCTACAAAAATGTAGAAAATTCGAAGATATGAATGCAGCATGTAACCTTGGAATATTTATCGTATGAAACACGTAGGAATCACGTAACATAGGAAAATATAACATCGGAATCATGCAAACTAAGAAACATGCAATTACGGAAAGTGATAACATAGGAAACATGTAACCTCGGAATTAATTTGCAAAAAATCAGAGTAAAAATAATATTTACAGTGTGTTTTGTTAATATTAAATCATATAAAATACACTGTTTAGGATAATTCCGAGGTTACATGCTTTTGAGTTAAAATTATTCCGAGTTTAAACAATTCCGAGGTAGCATGTTTTCATGTATACATGTTTCATATGTTAAGAAGTTTTAAGCTTAAACGATTTTCCGAGGTTACGTGTAGCCATAGCCGAGTGGGTTAACGCGTTGGCCTGGCTTATGGGAGGTTTTTCGAATGTAGCACTTTAAATCAGTAGGTTCCTCTTGCTATTAATAGCCTATTTCTGATTTCTGATTTGGAATAACGGAACATTAATGTCATCAATTAACATATACACACGCACCCTGTATAGAACAATAAGTGTATG
>JANSTU010031074.1:0-43207 GCA_027564075.1 Bolitophila hybrida
AACACCACATCAAATTGAAAAAAACTCTTTAAATGCGGCAAAATGTATCTTTTCACAACAATTTACAGTGCACGGTACACAGAAACACGGCACAAACAAACCAAGCAAAACTTTAACGAAACAAACAGTTAGAAATTGTACAAAATTGCCTACAACACACGAGCGAATTATATACACGCATCTATATATTGACTACATGATTAGTATTAATTAATAGTTTGTAGAATTCTGGATTTTTTTAAGTTGTATTGCGCTTTGATTGTCCCTGTAAAGTTTTGGAACAAATTGTTTTCTTCATCAGCAAATTTGAAAAAAATCACTTCAACCAAATAAGCTCCTTGTTTGTCTTTGATGCTGTGTACTCCGATTCTGTTGTTGACAATATTTACAACTGATTTCTACCGCAGTGAACTCCAAGCAAAAATACGAAACCACTCGTAGATCGCCTGGTGTTTCGGTCTCCAGCATAAGCTGCATCACTAATAACCTCCAAGTTGATATTAGAATATGCATTGAAAAACATACCGCTGATGATCCGCTGTGCCCTCTAATTTTTCGCTTTACAGCTGACACATGCTCATTCTGCGGATTTTCGAAGTAAGGAACTGACTGGTTTATAGCGAATGCAATATCTGGTCTGGTCGCAACATTAAACTTCAAACTGCTTCTTGCAATGGAACATTTATTTTTGAGTCACGTTCACTTACTACCTCTGATGCTGAAGATACATAAACAGGTGTTGGCACAGGCAAATCATCAACCATGTCGAACTTATGTAACACTTTCAATAAATAAAAACATATGCGCATCGAACACCTTGATTTCAAACTACCGCTGTAACGGATCTGCTTCAACTGCAAGTAATTTGAACATCTCCAGGAAATGGGTAATTTTTTATTCCAGCGTGCTGACTGCTTCAGACCAGATTCGATTTATCTTGAAAACTTGAATACTTCCATTTGAATAATCCACTGACTGCTTCATATAAATAGCAGCATAAGTAACATGTGGTAATGTACACTATGTAACATACTTAAAATTACACTATTTTATTAGGGTAATTTTGTTTAAAGGAACTCTGATCTTCCTCTAGGCATATACTCCGAAGAAACAGAAGATTGTGTTTCTGATTATGATGATGAAGGTGAATAAGATTTATCTAATAATGAAGAGGACAAAGATTCATATTCTTACAATAAACTAAATTTTTAAGTTTTTTTAAATAAATTTTTACAACTTTTTTTATAATAAATAATTAAAATTTTAAATCTTTTTTTTTCATATTGTCTGAAATTTAATAATAGTTATTATCAAATTTCAAAAAAAAGAAAAAGTTTTTTTTTAATTGACAAAATGTTCCAATGTGCGCCGGTATGTTTAATGAAGGATCAATTTCACTTTTGTACCATATGAATGCAATGGGACTGTCTTTGGGACCCAATGCTGATGAATATGCATGAATATATATCATCAACGCCATCATACACTTATTGTTCTATACAGGGTGCGTATGTATATGTTAATTGATGACATTAATGTTCCGTTATTCCAAATCAATAACCTTTTTTTGAGCTCCTAAAAATTAAAAAATGGGCTCCTAATAAATAAAAAATGTGTTATTTAAAATGTTTAGATTACATTTTCGAATATTAAGTAATGCATTTGTAATAATGTAAATAATATTATGACTCTATTAACATTATTGTATCTTTCTTCAGTTCGTTGTTTTCATTTTGCTGGTGGCAGCGGAGTAGTAATTCTGGCCTGACAATACACTCACCAATGCAAAAGTTTAGTTTGATAAATTTCTCTGATCCATCTAAAGCAACAGTCGAACTTTGGTTAGAAGATTTTATTCCAGAAAACATCAGAAAAGTGAACAACCGTGTTCGTGTGTTTTATTAAAATAATTTCTTGGTAAAAAATCCGTCATAAGAAAACGAAGAATAGTTACAGAAATATGATTTGGAATCTTCTCCTTTACATTTTTCGATTCACAAGAGGTGCTCCCAAAAGAGGTCAAAAATGAAAAAAATGCTAAATCCATCACTACGGTAGTGAGTAATGAACAGTCGAAGTATTTAAAGAAATAATGGTGCGAGCGATGCTGCACATTCACGGTCACGGTTTACACATCAAAAATTATTTAGGAAATATGTTCAGCTCTTTTGTGGTCAATTATGATTAAATTTTTCAAGAAACACTTTCTTAATTGACGACAGCAAAGGTTTTACATTATTCTATTCTTGTATCTGGCTATTGTGCATTTCAAAAAGATACAAAGCCCTTCAACGGTGCGGAAAAAGAGTTTTCTCAGACATCGATAAATTTGAGGCTATTTTCAGGCATGACGTGGCCTTTTTGTGTGCTTTCACAAAAGCATCGCTCTTAAGCGCAACGGTCGTCATTTTGCTTGGATTATATGTAACATGTAAAAATATTTTTTCTCGCCATATCTAATAGTAAAACTAAAACATATATTTTTAAACAGACTTGTACTGCATTATAGTTTTATTATGTATAAACCTGTTCGGTTGCATGAAAAATAGCAATCCATTTAAAGATTTCGTTGAGATTCGTACAAAAATTTAAATGGCGAAATAAAACAAGTTTCTGTTTACTTATTTTTGATTGAAAAACTATGAATTAAAAAAAACATGCAAAGAAACTAAATCGTAATTTATTTCAATGACTAAAATAAACCCAATAAACAATAATAACTAAAATAAACATTATTAGGTGTGAATTCAATGCAATACAAACAAACAAATTAAAATAAACTGATCATAATCAAAGCACATAAATCGAATATACTCGATTTTCGTGTAAAATAACGATATTAACTTCGCAAAACAAATACTCCAATTAATAATGAAATTCACGTTCTGATCATTTACCTAAATAATTGTGCGCGTTCATAACAAAACTCGGCGATAAAGTGCTTACAAATTAAATTTATCAGATAAATTGATGTCTATGTTTCTATATGTATGTATACATACAGAGCATAAATACACAAGCTAAATTACATAGAACATACCGAACATGCTGCGAAGCTCCTGTGATAATGGTTATACGCATATTCCATAGTAACTCATTCTAAACGAAATGCAAATTTCATTGTGACTCGAAACATTTCTAATTAAAACACACGATGAAAAGTGAGTGTTTGGCACAAAAACAATGAACTAGACAACTTGTTGCCACCTCTTAAAACATATATTAAATACGTACACAATGAAAATATACAAACACACTACACACTCACACTAAGCTGCTTCAATTTATAAATTGCACCGTTTCAAGAATGTCACGCACGTTCGCAATAAATATTACCGTATTTTGTAGTTTAACAATAATTATAAATAAACTCAACTATAAAATATATATGTGTGTACTTGAAGTTTAATAGCTCACTTAAAAACCGTTACAATAATATTTAGACTAAAAACCGCGCGGTATGCATATTCGGCACCTGTCGCACTGACACAAGAAGTGCGCCGTGCAGCAAAATGAAAAGCCGGAAAATTCACGTATTTAAACGTATATATATATTGTACACGCCAAGAACTGTTTGCGGGCGATACGATGCGTCGAGCAATCTCTGACATACTGATTACACGAGGAAATAAACACACACAGAAATCGAGAGCACATTCAGTGAAAACTCACGTCCGATGAAAAACCATATTTTCCGGAATGCGCAGGCGTGCGAAATAGCACAGACAAATGCCTCTAGCGCTTGCACGATGACACAAAAATATACGTTATATATATATATATATGATATTATATATACATGATCTATATTATATGGTATATGTATATTATATAAAATCGTATATTTCATATATGTTGTGTGTAGTAAAGATTTTTTACACATAAGACAAGATTTTATACCAGCTAACAGGTTGCAGTGCACGAGGCGAGTGTCACGCGAATATTTTTTTTTATTATTATTTAGAACACATCGGATTTAATTTACCTCATCTACGAGTATTCGAAGGCAATGGTGGGGGAGTTGTGTTGCGCTCGCGGAGCTGGCTTGATTGCATGATTATAAAAGTTAGGAGTATGTGATCTCAGCACCAGCCATGTGTGTGTGTGTTGTGTATAAGCGCAAAGTCATAGATAATAAGGACTCTCATGCAACCAGCCGGTGACGGTGAGACATATATATATATGAAAGAAAGTTTACATATTTTCTATGGGACACATTAGGGTGGTACTAGTCTTGAAGAATAGAAAAACAAAATAATAACATTTTTGCTATGTGTGCCCATAATATAGCGAAATGTATATTAATTAAATGTTATGTAATATAGATGGGTAGGTTAAATCACGATATACTCTGACCTGTTTGCAGGAATATAAGCAGCAAAAAATACAGTTTAGGCCAGTAAACCAAATGAGAAGCGGTCAAAGGAGGTTGGAGGAGATCCTTCTACAAAAAGATATTAGATCGTGTCGCTCGCAATCACCTTTTAAGGGTACAATTGGACTATACAATCATTATAGTCTTACGCGACCTACAAAAACCAGTTGGATTGGGCGTCGCATAGCATCTTCCGCCATCTTCCAGACCTATTTATCACCAACGCTCTGCAATCCACTACTCCTAGTGCATAAAGATCAGAAGCAGCGGCGTCTTTCCATTAAGCTTTGGGCCTTCGCCTTTCTTCCGGTTTGTTGTTAAAAATGTTACCAGGAAAACGACGATCTTCAATCCTCAGTACATGATCCAACCATCGCAGTCTGCCTGCCGACTTTGATTGGAACTATATACTTATCGCGGTACAACAGCTTTTATTTATTATTAAACTGATTATAACGGCCATTATTATAGAAGGCTGACGGGTGGTCCGAAATTAGTGCGCAATACTCTTAACTTTGAAGTATGTACTACGCTTCTGGTTGTATTTATTTATGAAGACCAAAAAAATCTTGTTTTCTTATGTAATAAATTCTTTCTTATTTCCTCTCTGATATTTCCACTTTCATTGGGCTGTGATCAAAGACTCAAAGTTATACTTTTTTTCTCTCAGGGCTAAATGTATGCAAGGGTTGTTGACTGATTGTTGATGTCCGTAGGATAAGTAAGAATTTTTTTTGACAACATTTTTTTTTTTCGTATTCAACATAGTTGTTTTCGAGGGCGATACAACGATTATAACGGTCATAATATTTTTCGATACCATTTTCTCGTTAAAATAGGCCTCAGTTTCAGCGATTACTTCATCATTGGACTTAAATTTCTTTCCAGCAAGCATTATTCTTGAGAAAACAGGAAAAAGACGCCGGTGGCTAAGTCTGGAGAATATTTTGGGTAGATAAGCAATTCGAAGCCCAATTCATTCAATTTTGCCATCATTTTCAACGATTTGTAACACGGATTTTTCGTCGAATGTGAGCTCACGCGGCACCCACTTTTCACAGAGCTTTCGCATACCCAATACCCATGTTCGTGTAAAAAGGTAAAAATACTACCATCTGATATCTTTACAATGTCAGCAAGCTCGTGCACCTTCAATTTGCGATCCTTCATAACAAATTTGTTGATTTTTTTTATGTTTTCTGGAATAACAGCCTCATTTGGGCGTCCAAGGCACTGCATCATTTGTGCTGGTACGACCACATTTAAATTCAGCAATCCACTTCTCTACCATTTGTCGCGATGGAGCAGACTTCGGATAATGTTTATCAAGCTATTGTTTGGTTTCCACTGTATTTCATCAAAAAGCAATGCTTTATTAAAACTCGAAATTTACTTTTTTCCATTTTTTTAAAAAACAAAAGTTGCTTCACACCAGATGCTATAACTCACGAATCATTAGTCAGATTGCTGTCAAATTTATTTATTTGAAGGTTAGTACTAAATAAAAATCCTATGAAAAAAAATTATTTAGTACTCAAAAACGGCTACTTTTCGGGAAAAAAAACTACAAAATGCAAATGTAATATTTGAAATTTTTAATATTTTTAAATATCATTCGATTGCTTTTTTTGAATCCAAAATTGTGGTTCCCTCGAGAGCCTAGAACCTGCGACTGTCATAGTACTTGTTTAGACACAATATTGTAATAGGAAAATTTGAAATACAACATAGGAGAATTTTACTTACATAAGATGATTTTAATCCATTAAAGTAGATTATATGGACATGACTACAGGAGAGTAAAATCGATATACCAGTTTCTAGCGAAATCTAGTGAGAGATGAAAAAAGATAATAAGATCGTATCTGAAAAGCAAACATAAATAAAATCGATCACTTGAAACTGTGTTGTATAACAAGTGCATTGATGCATATTATGCTTCAGCACATGGATGCGATAAGGCGTTTTGCAAGTCGGAGGTGTAGACACTTAACGATAATGGCCGTTGCCTTTGTGGGCTGCTAAAAGAGATGGTTAGCCCCTGCTATCTTAGCATAGATTCTCCAGCAGAAAACACCATACCATTTTGTAGCCTTGATTCATTTTTTCAAGTCTGAATTGGACACTGTCGTCGGCAACGTCTTGCTCCAGTGGAATATGGACTATTATTGATTTGTGAATTGGTATATATATAATGATATAATGTGTATAATGTCAGCAACATCGTGCACTCATTTCGGCGTCCACTGCGCTCTGCATCATTTGTGCTGGTACGACCACATTAAATTCAGCAATCCACTTCTCTCTCTACCATTTGTCTCGACAATGTTTATCAAGCCATTGTTTGGTTTCCACTGTGTTTTTTTCATCAAAAACCAAAACTCGAAATTCACTTTTTTCCATTTTTTTTCAAAAACAAAAGTTGCTTCACACAAAATGCTATAAATCACGAATTAATAGTCAGATTGATTGCTAAAAAATTAAGGATAGTACTAAATAAAAATCATAAGGAACAAAAACCTAGTAACGTCATCTATGTGTCATCCTACGGACTTATGACCTAGTAGTATGTCACAAAACGGTTAACTCTTGTGATTGTCATCCGGAAACACAGTCAACTGTTGACGGCATCGGTGACTGCCCTGTTGACTCGATTTTTTTAGTCCACGCCATGACAATATTCGTTGGCCGTGTAATCACCCAACGATGCCGCCGTTGACCTGTTGACTTATTTTTTTGGACAGCCCGTTAACGGCGTTGAATGTGTCCCAACGCTTTCATTGGCCGATGTTTTCATTGCTCACTGTACTTTAGAAAATAGTACGTTAATTCGTTGAAACTAGAAGACTTTGTAATTTGCATTGCAATTTGAATAGAATTAAATTTGGCAGAACTTCACAAATATATAGTCAGTGGTTTCGGTACAGTCCAGTCGCTTACTGTCCAAAGTTTGACTAGCAACTGACCAGTTTTTGCATAGATGGACAAGTTATAGTCCCGTAGTCTCACCGAGACAGTAGTTTATTTAGTATTTTATTCTGCCGGCGATAGATGGTGGTTTGCATTTTTTTCATAGGTATGCGCATTGCTATTGTTTCACCGCATTACAATAAGAGTTCTGAAAATATAATATATGTAGAGATTGAGATTATTGTATTTAATGTTTTTTAACTTTATTAGAACTTATCATTTAATCATTTTTTGTAATAATACGCTGCTTCAGCTTTTTGTACTGTCATCATTGGGGTTAGTGCCCCTTATTATACTCAAAATGAAAAAAAAATGATATCAATTTCGAGCACTAAATGTGTCCAAAGTGGAAGATTTAGGTTGCAGATTAAATATTTTTTTTAAATTCAGTATTTTGGGAGCGACAGGCAGACCAAAAAATGTAAACTATTTGCAACATCAATATGAGAACATTATTGTTTTTAAATTATTAAGTCCAGGTAAATGAAAATGTGATTATTTTTAATTATTTTGTGAATAATTTCGAGTCTCGAATTGTATTAGATAAATATCACTAGGCTCCTGTTTACGCTAATGCGTTTAATGATCTTTGGTTATTTTTAATAATTGAAAAATTAAAATTAGATTTTTTTTCACACAATCCGATTGAAAAATACGGTTTAGGCCAATTAGCCGCCGGCTAATTTTAGGGTCAGAAACCTCTGGTTGAGCATGGAGAACTCTTCCTTCAATATTTTTCGATATCTGTCAAATAATAATGTAGTTAATTATTATCACATTGTTTATGTCATTACTTACCGGCCAACAAATACATTTTCATTTCAACAGCCACTCGAATTAACGTTCCTTAGATCTGTCTTCATTTGCACCATGATTCACTAAACACACCAAGATAATGTGAAAATGTTATAGCTTTTATACAAGCACTTTATTATCTCACGATTATCTGAACATTTAGATTTTTTGACAGGTTATGCAAAGCAAGCGTAAGCATTGCTCCATCTGACAGGATGCGAGCGTAAACATTATTTCAGCTGACAGCTACAGTCGTATCACCCTAATAAACATTATTTTCACCAGATAAAGCGAGATTATTACTCCTACCCTAGCACAACTTTTTCTAACTATATTATCATATGTATAGAAGTAGTCGTGTAGAGCCTCGCATAAGATTAAATTCTTGTTCATAAACTCGCGTTATGTCGCTTCATCGTAACATAGACAGCACACCACCCAACGTAGCTATCGTGTTGGTCGTCGTCATCGCGTGAACATAACAATTAGGGACAATGTTTGTTTGCGGAGAGCTTAGTGGCAAGTTGAGTACTTTGCTACCGAGTTCTTTGCGTGGCAACTTTAACAGCTTGTGTCCACATTAAAAGACAGAGAAAATGCTGTATACACGCATTCAAATTAAACACGTAAAGAAAAACACACGCAATTTGTTTATGTTAATTAGTGCGGGTGCGGGTACTTAAATACATTATATATATATATATTATATAGAAGTATATACAAATGACAAACGACAAACGACATTGGAGTGTTTTACACACGAAGTATTTATTTTGAATTGCTATTGTCTGCTAAAGAACGTCAATCAGGATATACGTACTAAATAATAAGCAAAAACAGCAATCAATATAAGTACAATATGAAAACCCTCCTTAGGGTATTATTTCTTATCTAGATCAAGTGTGGCTAGAAGAGGACATCTAAGACACACATTTTTTGAATAAACGAAACACACCACATTCGATAGAAGATTTGAAACAATGATGAGTTCTAAAGCCTAGACTATGTGTACAAGAACCCAGACGTCGTGGGCTATGTTTTATATTAACAATATTGCCAGCATTTACCGTCAAACAATAATGACATGCAATTGGCAATACTGCCATGTAAAAAGTGATGTGTTCAAAAAATATTCGTGTATTAATAGCACCAAAAATTAAAATACTGTAAGCAATAATGCCACCATGGCAATACTGTTATTCAGAAAAAGGAAATGTTGTTTTTTGTATGTCTACAAACATAACATACAAAACATTTTTAAAAACACACACAGACACAAGAACATTATATATTTATTGGATTGACATACATATTATTAACATATATACAAGTTTACATACCTAGTTTATTAAATATTTAGATTTATTTTTTATTAAAAGTTTACAACAGCAAATATTAAACATAGTAATTCTTAAAGTATATAAGCTTATATTTATTAAATATTACCATTTAGTTATAAATAATAATAATAATTTACCCCTTTTTCATGTTCCCGCATTTTCATTGTTTTGTTTATTTCTTCAATCCTACAACAGCATAACTCTGTCTTAAATATTATAAAAATATATTATTTAATAAAATAGTAGGAATACATTAATATCTTAATTAATAAATACTTATAAATATAATACTTATATATATATATATATATATATATATATATTCAGGAGTTTATCATATACCGATTATTTTCGATATAAATCCTCTAAACATGTCAGTGTTAGTTCCTACAGATCATCGAATGATTAGCATTATTTAGTAACTGGCATGTAGTACTACAATAGAAAGTCTTAACACATAGTTGACATGAAATAGTAGCGTCCGATTGGCATACCTCGCATTTTTTCTGAAAAATCCACATAATTTATTGTATTTGTAAAATGTATAATAAAATATTTACCATTCGGTTATTTGAAACCATGTTATCTTTATTTTGATTACAATAAAGACTGAAAAAATCTAACAAAAAAAACATTACATTTTATGGTACACATATATAAACTATATAATAATACCTGCATCCATTTGATATGTTCTTTCATAAACACTGTTTAAGTTTTCTTGAACTGGCAATTGAATAGCACTAAAATCTGTTTGGAATTGATTCAGACCCCGCTGGACTTGAATATTTTGAAATGTTTCATGAGAAATATTCGAAATTGAGGGTGATTTCTGGGGCCTATTACTTGAATGAGAAGCAGATGGAACGGTAGGTTTTGTGACTGATGTTGTATCTAGCATTCTTTTTGCAGCCTCTTTAAACCTTGTAATTTTATTGGATTTTCTTTGATTTGCGGCTATTACTGATGATGATTGCATATTCGCAATTGCTGATGGAGTATATTCTTGAGACATATTTGGCAATTGTGGAATTCCTTGAGCTGTATTTGAGTTACGTTCTGTTCCTTGATGTCTTAGACTTCGAAACTCTTGATCTAAATGTGTGTTTGGCGAAAGGTAATTCTCTTGAGGCTTACTAGGTAATGTTTGATTCCAACGTGTATTTGTTCTTGGTGGATTCGCGTACATCTCTTGCGGATTTACACTATTGTTTATACGTTGTGTTCCTTGGTAGCCTTGACTGTATTGTGAACCATATTTTAATAAGGAATTCATTGGTGTAAATGCATTTGCTGGGTTGCCAGGATATCCTGAAGGTTCTTGATAATGTGTAGGTAATGTTGAGTTCATCGATGCTGAATTTTGACAATTAATACCTGTATAATTACTAAATCCTAATTGTTTTTGGCATTTTTTTGGAGTTTTTGTTTTCGGTCTGCCTCTGTATGCTGCGTTCAGTGGTATAGTAAGGTAAATTGGATGGCCAGAATTTGCCATTCCAGTAGGCGTTGATAAATGTTGATTGTTTACATTAGCTTGCGGATTTGGTATTTGATGCATTCTTCCGATATTGTCTGCCACACATATAGAGTGATTGTACAAATAATGTGGTCCACAGCAGGAGTTTATGGTCACTGGTGCTAAGGAAGGTATATTCGATGATGAAGTTAAACTTGATCTGGGGTCGTGATAGCGTATTTCTGGTCTTGCTGCTGAAGCTTGCTCATTTACAGCTACTGATGGACTATGCCCATATTGTTGATAGACATTATTTTCTGGCACGTTTAATAATGGCGGTATTCTTTGAGTATTACTTGGCATAATTGTTACTTGCAAACCCGATGTAGTTTGATTTTTTGTTATAGTGCTATGTGTACTAAAACTATTCGCAATATTACTTTGATTGTCTTGAAGCCTTATTTGATTTGTCCAGTTTGATTGATCTTGTTGCATACTAGATGTATTGCCACTTTGAAATTGTATGTGAACGGGCAATATTGCAGATGAAGATGTACTCCTCATATTCATCCTTTCAATCTCTTGTTGTCTACTATTATAATAATTTGATCTTGATTGAGCAGTGTTAAAGCCAGTCGAACTTTGATAATTTGAGTTTACTTTTACTGATTGAGTTTGATTAATTGCTTGCATGGGATCCATGTGTTGATGTGATTTATTTTCAACTTGACCCAGAGAATAGTTTGAGCTAGGCATTATTAAGTTGGCATTATTAAGTTGAGATACTGATAATATGGAAATGTTTGAAGGCCTACTTTTAGAAAATGCATTAGGTTGGTAGGATGGATATGGAATTTGTTCTTGCGACTTTCTAATACTATTGGTAGTTTCAGTTGATTTTTGAGTATTTATAAGAGATTCTGGTGTGGTTACAGTTTTATGTTGAGGGTAATTTAACGGCTTCGGGTCACGATTATAAGTCGAAATATTTTGGGTTGGTTCATTAGCCATTGATTTAGATGTATAGGAAAATAAAGATCCAGTAGATAATGTAGTTATTGTAGATGAAGGTGTTTTTTGAAGTAGATTCTTATCTTTTGAATGGTCATTTGAGCTTTGTGTATGTAGAATATTTTCAGATCTAACCATCGAATTACACTGATTCGGTTCAACCCACACATATTTATCTGTATCTGTAAATACTATGGCCAAATGGATGTCCTCAATGGGCTGGGGCAATAAAGCAGATTCAGTTTGATCCTTGAAGTTCATTTCTCGATTATTCGTAATTGCAGCTTTATTTATATTACTTACAGGGATGCTTTTAGTAATTTCCTTGGATATAGTAAGAATCAATGGATCATTTGTCGATATATCAGGCATGTTCTTTCCGATTACTTTTTGATTAGGCAATTCAAAACATGGCAGTATATCATTCCGAGGTTCTGTAGCTTCTGCAACCGTCGCGATTTCCGTCAGCACCGTAGGTTCAGACACCAATGCATTTTTAATTACCGTCTCTGCCACCACCGTAGTTTCGGATACCACTGTAGGTTCTTCTACAACGGCGAGTTTCGCCACCTCCGCAGGTTCTGACACTTCCGCATGTTTAGTTATCTTATCTTGCTCGGGCTCATTTTCAGCTGCTATCCAAATAATTCCATCTGTATCAGACATATCATCATCACTACATAAACTTGTTTCATCATAATAATTTGTTCCATTTATGTCTACCGTATTTAAATTTGAACAATTTTTTGTAATTATTTTCTCTTCGAATTTAATTGGAATACAGTTTTCTGATGGAATGGAATTGATCCGATTATCAATCGATATAGCACATTGGGTTTCAATTTGCATTTCAGATTTAATATCTATTGGAACAGGATAACTACTTTTTGGTATTATGGATGTAACATGTTGATTTTCTTCCACAATTGGATTAATTGAAATGGCTGCTGCGTTTGACTCACATTGTGCTTCAGTTTCATTATCCCTAATAACAGAAATCCCTTCATCTTGAAATTTTGATGTAACACGAATGTTTTCAGTTTGTACAGAATCGATCTTATCTACATCACATTGTGTCTCCTCGAATTCATTACATGGAAGAGCACCAAGGTTTTCAGTCAAAGCGTCGACGACTTTGTTTTGTATTTGTTCATCGGATATATTTGTCTCAATATTCTGTACTGCATCGGATTCAATAGGAATACAGTTTGCTGATGAAACGGAATTGATTGGTATATCTGATTGAATGTCAATTATCATCTCAGATTTTAGATCTATTGGAACAGGATAACTGTTTTTGTGTATTATTGATGTAACATGACTATTTTCTTCCATATTTGCATCACATTGTGTTTCGGCAACTGTTTTGCTAATAATAGAAATCCGTTCTTCTTGTGATACTGATGTTTCTGAAAACATTTTTGTCAGAGCAGAATCGATCTCATCTATTTCACAGTTTGAGTCCTCCACTACATTATCCATATTTAAAGAAATACATAAATCTTCTACAATCGGTTGAACAAAAACGTTTTCTGGCAATGCGACCAAAACTTCAGTATCTATCTGTTCCTCGGATACAGAACTCTCCATATTCTGTACAGCCTTGTGTTGCGGAGATTTGCCAGTCTGCCTCAATATTTCCTCTATTTGGGCATTGATATGATGGTCTGTATGAGTAAATACAAAATCGGGAGCTATCTGTGTCATTGGCAAATTAGAGGTATGTGATTTTTTGACATTTAAATTTAAGGCTTTTTCGTTATCGACATTCTCATTCTCTTCTTTTATAGCACATTCAACTTTAATATATTGAGAAATTATATCTTCCGGTAGTCGTCTAAGATGGACACGCGGAGTCTTTAAATCTCTTTGCAATAATTGTAATCTTGATATTGTTTTTTCTAATCGAACTATCGAATCGAATGGTATGTTATCTGCTGGACTGGTTTTTGCTGCAGTACCAAGTAGATTAATCTTTATTGAATTTCGTTTTTTTGGTGTACATATCTTTTCAGTGGGCTTCTTAGCCTTGCAAGGTTTAGTTTGTTTTGTTTTTATTTTCTTTTGATTAGGCAAATATTCTTCGTCACTGTCATTACAAATTCGCATGGTTTGTCTTCGAGTACTGATTCTACGAGTTTCAGGTTCTTTCATATGCATGGTTTGACGACGTTTAAGATTTTTTTTACATTCCGGTTTATTATTGTCTGGTGGACTTTCAACAAATGATGATTGTAGTGTTTCTCTTCCATATATTGTCTTTCGGCGAATCAATATCTTTTGACATGCCGATTGATCTTCAGATTTAGATTTTTTGCTTTCAGTACTTTCAACGAAATTCTTTAATCTCTTTGTAAGTGTATTGGAACTAGATGGATTATTTAATTGGTTTTCATTTTCATCAGTCAAAAGTTTTTGTGTGCCAGTAGAACGTTTTGATATATGCGTTTCAGATTTATTAAGTTCCAACCCCTCGCTTGTTCCAATATATATCTTTTCCTTTCTACTAATCGGAGAGTAGTCGATGGATTCGTGATGCTTCTTATTTGGTTTGCAAGTTGCTATATTGTTTTTGAATGATGTTGATGATGATTCTTTTTCTCTAACGATTACTGTACTGTCATCTATCTTTTTAGTGGTAGATTGATTTGAAGTTTTTGAATCGTTGGTATTTTCATTATATTTTATGATTGAAGGTAAGCAATTATTAGTTCTATTTTCTGTGACCGTTGCATTACTATCATCTGTATTTCTAGAGTTAGAATGCTTAGACATTTGAGAATCGCTCGATTTTCTCTTAAGAGAATAAGATTTCGCAGGTAAGATATTTTGTAAATCGGTAATTGTAACATTTGGTTCTATATCATTAGAAACAACTATCGAGATAAAATCATTATGGCTTAGTTCAGATACAGATTCTTTATTTTCAGATACGCTTTTCATTGATTTCGAAGAGTGGTCGAAGCTTTCACGATGCCTTTTTATTGGTTTGATGGTTTTTTCTGTTGTGGATAAGCTATTGCATTCATCTGTACTTTTTTCATTGTCCATTTCATTTATATCAAATGACTTTCTAGGATTAGAACTTATAGATTTGTATGATTCTCTCGATTGTCTCCGATGATTGGATGCAAGCGGTCGTAATTGAGATGATTCATTGTATGTATTATCCGATTGTGGATGATTTTCACTATTGCTCAACGCCAAACCAATAGACCTTTTTCTTAATTCAACTTGGATTTTATTCTGTTTAGGTTCATTTGAATTGCAAGCTTTACTCGATGACTTTTTCGAATCATTATGTGTTGCTCTTTTCATTTGTATCGAATAGTAGTCAATGCTATCGCGACGCCTTTCTATTCGTTTACTATCATCTGATGTGGATGGTTTATCTTTGTCCATTACATTCACATCAACTGACTTTCTATTAGATTTTTCTGTGTTTTCATTCGAATGCCTGGTTTCAAGCGGTCCTGATTGAGATGATACTTTGTAAGTAGTATCCGATTGGGGGTGATTTTCACTATTGCTCAAAGATAAAGTTTTAGACATTTTTCTTAATTCCATTTGGATGTCATTATGTTTAGGTTCATTTGAACAGGATTCATTGGGATCCTTACTCAAGGACATTTTCAAATCTTTATGTGGTTTAGTTGATCTTTTGCTTTCTATCCAAGAGTAGTCAATGATATCGGGACGACTTTGTATTGGTTTACAAGTTGGTTCGATAGATTTCCCTGTGGTTTTGACTTTGTCCATTACTTTAATATCATCTGATTTTCTACGAGTAGATCTAGACGACTTTTTTGATTCACTCGCTTGTCTCCGAAGGGAAACGCCATTCAAATTCTTTTCAGGTAAACAAGCAAGTGAATGAGACGAATCTTTTGCCTGATTTGAACAGGTAATACTTTCATTTACGTTATCAGATCTTTTGTTAATTTTGCCATCAGATTCAATTGATCGTTTTATTTTTATAGGATCCTTGAGTTTGTTTTCATTATATTCTAATCGAGATTTTCTGTTTGTGATATCTGTGCAATTTTCACGGCGCTGATCCTTATTTTCAACATGAATATCACTAAGTTTTAGTTTTTTAGATGGAATTACATATTTATCAATGATTTTGTCTTTTGTTATTTCAAATTCATTTTTAGAAATACTTATACGGCAGTTTAATATATTAGAAGGTATGTCAGATGTAGTAGATCTTTCGGAATGCTTTAAGTTTGTATTGTTATTATTATTAATAATATCAGTTTTTGAACTTTCGCCAGTTCGTTTACTTTCTTTTTCCTTATTTGAGGAACTTTTACGTCGAATTTCAATATCTGATGTATTCGCCCTTTTGTGCATTTCGTTTCGGGGTACCTCCTTTGTCGTTTCATGGTTCACAGTAGAGTTACGCCTATTATGATCATGTGTTTTTGTAACTCTGGTTTTCTGCGCACTTGGAATTCTGATTTCCTTTTCAGATGCTATTGATCTGTTGTTTAGGTCTTTCCGGCTGCTATCAACTTCTTCTCTCTTGGAATGAACCGCACGTGTAGCACATTTTTCAGTTCCACGAACTGCATCATACACAGAACGGCTTTTATTTGAACGTACACTTTCGCGTCGTCTCTGTACATTAGCCGGACCTTTTTCGGTTTCGATATTTACAGATTTATCATTTCTGACCTCAACTTTTGATCTCTCTAAATTCGAATCCTGTCGATGATAACGTTTATCACCTGCACTGCCACTTTTTACATTTTCTTTGTGTTTCTTTTCGGATTTCTCCGAATGTTTACTTGACGTTGGCTTTTCCGCAGTAACCGTTTTATTAGACGTCTGTAATTTAGAATTCACAACTTCTTGTCGTTGTTTTGACTTGACACTGCCACTTGCAGTATTCATTTCGGACCTTTTATTTTTAATTGGGTTTTCAAATAAATCGGTTAATATTAAAAAATGTTTAGGTTCTTCAGAAAGTTTTCTTCTTTCTTCACCAGATTTTGGATTCACTTGTTTTTGTGTTTTGGAACTTTCTGTTATACTGTGTTTATCAGATGAAATATTTATATGTATCACCTCTTTTTGAACGTTGTCTGATTTCTGTGTAACCTTATTCTTTGCACCAACGGCAGATTCTAAAATAGTATCACGTCGATGGTTATTATTTGATGATTTTTTGCTAATTGATGGAGTTTTTACATCATTTATTGTAGCACTTTTCTCTTTTGTAACCTTTTTGTCTTTTATTTCTGATATTTTTGAGCTGGAACCACACTTATGTGAAATTCGATTATTATTTCGTTTTTCAGTTGCATTACTCATCATGCTCGGCTCTAATTCTGACAATTTATGCTGTTTGATACTATTTGTATTGTTCGTGTGTGTTTTACTAGAATAAATGTTATTAGCTTCTAATCGTTCTTTCTCGAATTTAGTAAGATATTGTTTTATGTAACAGCTTTTAACAAAATTTGACCTTTGATCGCGATAAGATACAACAGAATTGTTACTGTAATGATTGTCGACAAATGTCTGGCATATGTGTTTCCGGAAAACCTGTGTACTTGAAATACCTTCGCCGTTTCCGAGTATGGTTTCCAAAGATGTGTTGCTTTTTATTGAGAAACAGGATATCTCAGAAGGATTTTTATCGATTTTGTTTCCATAGCAGTCTAGATATTCGAAAAAGCAAACGGACGATGAATCACCGACAGATCTTCCTTCCATAATAATGGTTGTTTTTTGTCTGAATAGAAAAAACAAAAATGTTCTATATTATGTATTATTCAATCATTATAAGCTAAAAAAAAAAACAAACAAAAAAGTAATAATTCCTAAGTGTTAATTGTTTTATTTAAATTAAAGAAAAAGTACAATTTTTGTATTATTAAACATAAAACTAACATTTTCACATTATTCACTATAAACTTGTCACACACATTAATAAAACTGAATTCGACGGTTTGAATTAAGTAACCTCGTTGTTGAAATGTTGTTTCTAACTGAATCATTTTATCAAATATTATTGTATAGACAAACACATGCTAAATATATTAAAAAATAAAATACATGAACGTCCGTTTATTGATAACAATGAGTATATATATATATATGAAATTATATGCAATTTGTATATATTAATTAATTCATCTTATTTCTATATACTTGAATTAGCCATCATTGCGTCCAATTTGTATATTTTTTTTCTTATTTCTATAATTTATTGTCCATTATGTCCATTAAATTACAATATTATATTAACAATTATCCGGGGTCACGATTTATAAAAAAATAATTATAAGAAATTTTGTAGACAAAACGTATAACTGCAGCGGGCAATAAATGCTTCGCATTGATGGACAATATAACTTGGCCATCCCACACAATGTTGTTAATTATGTATGTATATTTTTCCATCATTGTTCTAGACCTTATAATATGTGATATTTATTCTTATTTAGATCTACCTAGTTAGAGCATTATACACATACTAGAACTTAAGAAGAGCTTTGAAAAAACAAAGAACACAAGACATGAACTAAAAACGACTAAAAGCAGTAAACAGAATTTTATTTTATAATATTTTAAGCAGACGAAGAATCAGACGCTACAAGTATATACAGTGTTGCTCAATGAAATAGGGACATAAAAAACATACCTGAAATATTTTCAATTGAAACCAAAGTATTTTATTTTTTTATTGTTTATTATAAAATACATTATAAATGTAAAATATATTATAAGAAAATGTGCAGTTTCGGAGTAGTGTATTTCCGCAAGATATTGTTTTATTATTTATGTCCTTAATAACAGTCTTCAGAATCTTATCGTGATGGTCCATCACGATGATATTTGTTGAGTTTTTGGACCGAAATTCGGTCACAATGATAGGCTTTGTGAAATGGTGCGTTATCTCAGTGCAAAAACCAAGAGTTTTCATAAGACAAATCTGTCCTTTTTCATAAATTCCATTTGTTAAGCAATATTTAAGACAAATTATTTGTTTGAAATTTTCAGCCAAAGTAAAAATCGCGAACACATTTGTACAAAATCGAGCACTTTACACAAAATAAATGACGGATAGCGCTCTAACTTCGCATTGTACTAATTTAGTTAGTTACTTTAGCGACAAAAAGAATCTTTTTAAGCGCGCTTTTTAAATGATTATTTATTTTGAAAATTACATAGGTGAACTGAGAGTGAGGGAAAATGTCAATTTTGTGGATTAGAGAAATAAAAGTTTTAAAAGAACAATGCATTATATTAACTAAAATTTGTTTCTACAAAAGCTTTTGGGAAATTTTAGATTACCATTAAAGTAGTAATAAATATTTTCTCTCAATGCATAAATGCACATACTTATATACAAAAACACACGCACATATCTATACGCATACTAAATGTAAATACACGGCAAGATGTAATCTCCAAAAAATACTTTTATATTAATTCATATTTTGATCTGCCCTAGAGTTCATTATTTACATATTTACTATACAATACGATACCCCTGAACACACAAATTCACTAATACGCACAAATACACACAACACATATGCATTATGCATACAAACAAAATATCACAAACACATATATACAAAGCCACGCGAAACAGCAGGAAACGATTATTAGTATTTGCATATTTCATCATGTTAGCACGAAATATGGTGTTTGTCATCGCTATTCAAAATAACTGGCCGTAAGACAGTGGTTGTCAGAAAAAAAGAAAATCAAGTTGAAAATACGTTGTATTTGATTAAATATTTTATTATGTTTTAATAAAAATAAAAAGAAGTAAAACCAATTGTACATACATACAACAAATTGGTAATTTTAATTCTGCACAACCGATTCGCACGTTATCGCCAAAATGCAGGTGTTGTTGGTTTCGTGTTACTACTTGTTATCGCGTCGTTATATTGTAGTTATACTGAACTCCACACACACAAAGAGTCGATAGCATACTAAAGAAGCTAGTATTATTCTATGAACTCACCACAGCACCACTCACGTTATATATATATATTATATATTATGTTATATATACATGATATAGCATACTGCGTAGATGGCAATAAACAGTTTCTTTTCACTTCAAGATCCTTTGATCGTAAATCAATAGGGTGGTATTATCTTTATGTCAAACTGTAGATAATTATAATTACTTCAGAAAAATATACATTTAGATTTTTTATAAAATTCATTCTTTTTCTCTGGACACATGGTGCTCACAGTAAACCAAATAATACAAAACACATTGAATTAACTATTGACTGAAAAATATAAAGCTCTCAATTTAGTGGGTACTGGTAAATTAAATTTTGCTGTTTTAAAAATAAAAAATCGTGCTTTATTATACAATTATGGGTGCATTTTTAGTTTATAATGAACACCAAAAAAATCAAAATTGAGATCTTAATTAAATTAATATATATTAGTAAAACAAAAAAATAAACAAACACTCATTTATTTATTTTGCTACTGTTTTTATCGGCACCCATTTATTTTTTTGTAAACAAATGTTTTTATCGGCACGCGTGTTTTGTATACCTTTCGATAATATTGTTTCTAAACTTCTGTTTCATTGAAAGGATGCAAAGTTAATATGGATATTTATATACAGTGAGTCAAATATGTATTCGTTTTTATGTTTTTATATTATTGAGCATTGTAAAATTAAAGTATTTATAATCTTTATGAATTATTAAAAGCAATTTTAGCTCAAATATTTTCAAATTTGAATCAACTCGAAAAATATGAAAAAGTAACCCTTCATCCAACGATATAGAGGTAACACCATGTCTGAATAATACGGTGGGTGGGCCAGCAATTCGTATCGCAATTTGTTCAATTTTGCCATTGCTTTGAGCGATGTGTGAGCCGGTGAATTGTAGTGGTGAATCAATAACTTTTTTTGCCATATGCGGCCATATTGTCTTCATTTCATTACTCAAACGTTCCAATGGCGCTACGTAATAGTCGCAAGTGATGGTTCTGCCTTACTAAAGATTTCGAATCGACCCAAAAACTCTTTCGGATTAAACCGAAAAAACTCCAAATTGACTTTACGCTTTTTCAAAAGTAAAAAAAAAACAGTAAACAGTTGTTTTCGACGGAGCAGATGTGCTGTGATGTCTTTGGAGCCATTCCAAGGTTTGCTTCTCAATTTTCCGATCATAATGTTTTATCAAAATGAGAAATTCATCTTTTTCCATTGTTTACGAAACACCAAAAGCATCGTCACTCATACAGCGATAACGTCCAAACTACTAGATGAAATGTCATGAAAAGAAAGATAAAGTTTAAAAAAAACACAATTTTTCAGCACTCGCCTTTAGGTTTTCTTTTAAAATGTTTATATTAACATGTTGGCCCATTTTTCAATCAATAAAAGTGTACCACACTATAACACTACCGCCACAGTGTTTGATTATAGCAATTTATCTTTTTAAGCTCTACGTTAGACTTATGCCAAACTTTCCGTCCGAACCGAATATGTTCATCAGTGAAAATAACACGAATTTAGAATTATTCATACATTGGCTTGCTTAAATAGTTTTTAGCGTAGTCCAAGCTTTTAACTTTATTTAATATCATGCACCGTAAGTTTTTAAGGTCGCCCCTTTTCCTTTCTCCATAGCGATTAATTATTGACTGAATTGTAGATCTTGCTCTGAATGTTTTTGCCGACTTTTCTGAGAGAGATTTGCACTGGTTATGCAGATTTATAATAATTTGCCTTTTTTCAATGGATGTTTCTATTTATTTTCTTCCCATTTTTTCAATTTTAACTTACTATAAAGATAAGATAAAACAATTTCAGTCTGTCAATCAATAACCAATAAAGGAATTTTGATAATATTATAATAATATTTTGATAATTTTTTACAGTTCTACTTTTTTTGGTATGTTTTAGGTGTTTTTTAAGTAATTCGGTTACGTTATTTTTTTTTAAAGTTGCCACTAGGTGTGTAAATAACTAGCTTATAATTTAGGAAGATTTTTCTATTTTGTTCAATCAATACCACAAATAATATTAACTAATATGAGAATAACTCGTTCACATATTCTACTGTAATATTTGCGTCATGGAGCGTTGTTCTGTTCTGTGAATAATAAAAAAACAACAATATACAATATTTAGAGATTTTTTAGAAAATTTATGAAATATAAATAAAATAGCAAATCCTAAAACATAGGGTTAATTCCGCGTGTGCAATTCCCGCATTTGCAATACACAATACAACTAATTTCATGTATGTTTTCTTCGGTTTTCTTATTGCGGAAATAATAATGATTGTAGATTAACATTTTAGGAACTAATACCGCGTATGCAAATGGTAAAATAATTAATATTTGACCAACTAGCGAAATTGTTATTCTCCATTTGACCTGACACCAAAGATTGCCGTAGAGATGATTTATCTGAAAGTGTTACCATACATAAAAAAAAAATGATAAAATATCTGCTATTTCCAAATAATTTATTAGAAAATCAAAATCGAAACTTTAATAAAATATTCAAAAACTCCAAAAAATAAATGTTCTTTAGAAATTTATATATGTAACATATATAACGTACCCATGGTCCGTAAATTTTGAGTTAAATGCACGATTGTATTTCTATTAATAATAAAATATTATTAATCTGTGCTTTACATAATATACGAGTAGTTAGATGCCGCAAAATAAATGTTAAATAAATTATCGAATTATGAACGAAGACTAAAGAAATTTCGTTAGAACTCGGTTTTTTATGCTCTTCTGAATTCGCCATACTCAATTATGCGATAAGAAAAAGGTCAATTTATGTTTTTTTTTAGAAATTAGAGCTGGAGATAATTAAAGAGAATAATTTGTTATATTATGATTCTATATACACGCCATTTACAAGATTTTTTATGTAACAATATACCTGTTTGTATATTTAAGTTACGTATTATAAAAAAAAATTAAAAGAGACAACAACCAATATTTTAGTATTTTTATAATATTTATTCTCAAATGTTAAAAATAAAATATTAATACTTTTGTTGTTTTTATTTGAATGAATAAAATATTTACAGTTACTTATTTTGTCCTCTCTAAAATTACGTTTGAAGTTTAAATTTAGGGTGGTAGATTTTTGTCTTTTGGTATTTTGTTTACCCAAAAAGCAAAGTTTTACTTTAACGCGGTTATTTATTTTAAGGGTAATAAAGATTTCGAGAGAATATCCATTGAAAATACAAGTCTAACAGGAAAATCAAGGCATTAGAAATTGTAAGGCAAATCATTCAGAATTATTGAAATTCATGGCATTAGGACATTTTATGAATAGAATAGTTTTTTCGATGACGTTGTCCATTAGTTCATGAATAAATGTTTTCCAGATGCCACCAGGCCTCTTCTGTCACTGATTTTAGCATAGTTTAAATGTTAGTACGTCGATTTCGACCTACTATTAGACGCATGGTTTTATTTTGCAATATCAGTTATTTTTAATATCACAGTCACTACACAAAAATAACACATACTCAAAATGCAGATCGATATATTGTAAGCCGAGAGTTCAATCTACGAGTATACACATATAACAAGCTCACTTAAGATGCTTTTTTTCAATCAATAGTTCCATGTGGTTTTTAAAACATAATTTCCTGTCCGAGATATTTGAAAGTTACTGTCTCGATTTGAACTACTTCACTTGTATTCAATATTGTCTTATAAATGTATTTAGTCTTTTAGCCAGGAACTTATGTTTGCCAGGTCCTCATTTACTTTTATGGCGTTTCAATCACCTGTCAAAATTTGATGGAAATCCGACGATTAGTTTTATTTTGACAGTCATTTGAGTACGACGTGTTTGGATAGGCGAGCCATTTTGTCAAATGTGGGCACAAAAAGAAGTCGCAGGGGGCCAGATCTGGAGAATACGGTGGGTGCTGCGCCTAGTCATTTGTAACGCAGTTGATCTAATTTTAGAGTTGTAAGCAAACACGAATGGGTCGATAGCTTCCGATCCGCCAATAGGATATCATGGATTTTATTCACGTTTTCTTTCTTGGTGACTGTTTTTGGGGCACCAGGGCGTTTCTCGTAAAAACCAGATGTTCGGTGACGACGTAACTCTGCGAACCAATGATAAACGGTTGTACGATATGTAGAGAGGTCGAATATAAATAACAAGATAGATATCTCAAAAATATGCGCATTTGCCCTGCAAAGTTGTTAGAGTTGCGTCAGGGCAAATTAAGACTCCTAATCATCGGGGATGTGTTGTTAGTGTTGGAGCACATTAGCTCCAATAGGAGTAGTAGAGAACAAACCGCACATTAACATCGCACACTGGGCCTATGTCACACAAGGGATTACAGGATCCAATGAAATTGAGATTTTTACTTCACTTTTATTCAATACTGTCTTTATATGTATTTAGTCTTTGTATTGCTCAGTTTTCATTTTTTTGTCATTTATCCTAGAACTTATGCTTGTCAGGTTCTCATTTACTGTTATTATATTATATTATTTTATTGTCTTTGGATGATATTGTCAGCAGGGCGTCATCGGCGAATAAGTTAATCAAGCAGTGTTTCAGCGTTTTTTTAACGTCTTTGATATATAGAATAAATATAAGCGGTCCATGTACAGATCCTTCTTCCAATCTTCGCACAAAAAAATAATAATAAAGAAAACAGAAAATCAGTCGATATGTTCATTAGTTGTGTTTTAAGTTTAAGTTACTATTAAAATATTTAAAGAACCTACACAAATTATATTTTTATAAATAATATTATAAAAAGAAATCAAAAAAGGGTTATAAGAAACACCCTATAAATAATTGTACGTGTCAAATTATTATAATTAATTGAAAAGCGTCTGACGAGCAAGCAAAACACACGCGCATACGCAGTGCGCCTTTGAGAAAACACTCACACACGCACATACACCGTCGAATCTGAGCAGAAGCACACCACAACAGCACATATATATATATATATATAAGCGATATGTAAGCGATCGTGCACCCGCACACACACACATACATAATTAGGCAAAACGATCGTCAAAGTGATCCGAGTCATATAACACGTACAAACACATATATAAACACTACACAGAGACATTTTTTAGTGCCCCTGCTGGTATGTATTGCATATACATTATACATAACATATAATATTATCTAAGATAAAATGTTCATATATTATTTATCTGATCATATTATATTTTGTTTACACAGTTTAACGCTATGAAATGACCAAGGATGTATTTGAAAAAAAAAGTTTACAAACAGATTGAGCATATAATATTTATCTATATTATTTTTAGATTGATATTAATAAACCGTGCCAATTTGAACGTACATAATCAAATAAAGATGTTTTATACAAAGGAAACATAAAAGGTGCACTTAAAATTAGTTCTTTCTTATACAAAAATGGTTTTTCCTTTTGCTTAGAGATTGATTTGTCTCAAATTCTAATATGTTCAATATATATAATATTTTCGGTGTGAATACGGCTGATGGTTTTATTTAGTTGTTTGATTTGGATCATTGAATTTAAGTAATATCATACAAAATAATAAATAAAAAAAAATATAATAAAAATAGTCTTTTTTGATAGCTAAAAGTTAAAATGTTATGATGCAGTTTTTTTTTTTTGGGGAGAACACTAAATCGATCCTCCTGTTTTGCCAAGTAGCGATTTTCATTCAAATTTCCACAGAAAAAGCAATTTAACTTGGTGTTTTTATGATGAGAGGATGATGATAAATGCGATAACACAATATTGAACAACATACATTTATTGTAAAAGAATTATATATCGCAAATGAGAATTATAAATGGGATTAAGCATATTAACCTTTGTGTTAAGATACATATTATCCCTGAGAATCATAATGAGTATTCACAAAATATTTGGGCGATACACAGTCACTGCACTTAAACTTGTTAGATTTGTCTTTTTGCATGTACCATTTGTTGTATAAACAACAAAACACTATATTGACACTGTTAAAATCTGTATATATACAAAACCAACGCTTTCTTACACTGTTTTTTTATGAATGCACTTAAAAACAAATATTATATTATGTTGTTTGTTTACACTATAATTCTTAGAAAAACGGCAACCGAAGAGCACATGTTCAGAACTGATTGTAGATTTACAAATATTTTAAAATAGCCTGGTACACTGTATTTCGTGTTGTGCCGGCGGCAATACAAAAAATTGCAGAATATAAAATAACTAAGAAAATACATTTTTACTTATCTCTCTTTTAAAATATAGCATTCAAACGTTTCTGTATGTTGCACATGTGCGTGAATAACACGTTTACGATGAGTAAGATCCTAGGTAAGTTTTCTTCGTATGGTTTTAGGGATTCTTTTAACCATTTTAGACGAGCGATGTGTTATTGTTTGTGTAATAAAACAAATTATGTACATTATTTTACTGTGTAAATGTTGACTTCCTTATTAGGAGATAGTTAATTTAAAGGCCAACTAACAAACTGTGTTTTTTCTAAATAATAATTGTATATGTCCAAGAAAGGAATACTTATTGATGAAAGCTATATGTATTCCTTGCGTAGTTCGGGTTGCTGTAACGTAACGTTTTTGCAAGCTGAGAAATGAGTGTCAAGAGAGATTGATTTGGAAGTTGTTGTCTCAATTACATGGTACAAAGGACCCAATTAAATGATGTATGACATGCGGTTATTATACTTTATAATTTTTGTTTGGGTGTTGTTGTTAGCTCAACTCCAGCAGACGCGGTCGCCAGAATTACTTCGGTTTCCCAACAGTCTGTACCAAGTTTTGATACAGGATTTGGGACGCTAGCATTTTACGAATAATGCAACATAGTGTGATGTCCTCTCTACGGTTGATAAGTTCCAGAATTAAATTTTGTAGTGAGATGGTATAAATCCAAGCAATTCAAACAAAGTCCATGTTTCTTTACTTTTCTGTATCGCTGATCAGGATATAAACAATAAACTTCTTAGTAAGGGTTTGCATTACACACCGTAATTTATATGGTTGCGGTGGGTGTCAAGATGTCTTTTCTTATTTTACGTATCTCGTAGCAGTATCAACCGTGAGGTTGAAAGGAAGATTTTTAATGTTCATCATTTCCAGGGTGAAGCATCATTCATCATCATACATCATTCCAATTAAACCTTTTAAGAGTGCACGAGAGTAGCGCCTATTGAAAGGCAATTAAGACTGACCAGAATACTATACTATACTATTGCTGTCTAAATATTGTCCAGTTGAGCATTAAAATCCTAGTTTTTAGTATCTTTAGTTACATAGTCTTGATCAATTGCTGACTTCGAAAAATCGCTGCTTAATCTTAGACCAACATCTCTCTATATCAGCCGCAACACACGCGCATACGCAGTGCGCCTTTGAGAAAACACTCACAGACGCACATACACCGTCAAATCTGAGCAGAAGTACACCACAACAGCACATACATATATGTAAGCGATCGTGCACCCGCACGCACACACACACATGCATAATTAGGCAAAACGATTGTCAAAGTGATCCGAGATATATAACACGTACAAACACAAATATAAACACTACACAGAGACATTTTTTAGTGCCCCTGCTGGTATGTATTGCATATACATTATACATAACATATAATATTATCTAAGATAAAATGTTCATATATGAAATGACCAAGGATGTATTTGAAAAAAAAGTTTACAAACAGATTGAGCATATAATATTTATCTATATTATTTTTAGAATGATATTATTAAACTGTGACAATTTGAACGTACATAGATACATATAAAGATGTTTTATACAAAGGAAACATAAAAGGCGCACTTAAAAATAGTGTGAGCATTTGTTGTTTTCTTATACAAAAATGGTTTTTCCTTTTGCTTAGAGATTGGTAATTCTAATTCTGGCGCTAATGCTAGGAACTCTAGAATTCCCGTAAAATTAATATTTCCGTGATTTGTCTCAAATTCTAATATGTCTAACATCTCTCTATATCAGACGAAAGGTTGTCAATCGGATGCAGGTGCAGGCTTTCGGCTGGCCAAATAAAAAAAAAAAAATGACGTGTTTTTTTTTAAATGTGTGCTTGGGAAGGGTACGGGTAAAGCGCGACGTGCATCGGAACATACTTATTTATAAATAAATAAACATTAACATGGACATTCGGCGAAAATATATAATTGACAGAAATGCGCACGGTCATAAACATTGTAAACATCGATCCGTCATAAATGCAGAAGAAAATACCTATTCTGAAGAAAAAGAAAATACCTATTCTGAGCTTAGAACTCAGATATATGCATATTAATAAAGTCCTATGTAGTTGTATATAGGCAATAGAATTTTGATTTACTATACCTGGACACATTATTATAACCACTTCGATGTTTGTAAAACAATATGTTAGGAATTCAATTTTTTTTTATTATTATTATCGTAGAGCACCAGCAAACAAAATTAAACTTATCTTGGAGTATTTTCAAATACAAATTTCAACAAGAACATTAAGAAGAAGATTAGCTGAAAATGGCATTAAGACATATCGCGCCATACAGAAGCCAAAATTAAATAAAGCGATGATGTCAAAGAGGCTAAAATGGGCTAAAGACCATTCAACATAGACTATTTATGACTGGAGAAAGGTATTATATTATAACAATTAAACTACATAATTTTTTCAATTAGATTACATTTGCATTCAATACATACATTCAATAGGTTATGTTTTCAGATGAAAGCTCTATACAAATAGTTATAAAATCAAACAAGGCGGTAAAACATCCTACATCCTACATCCGTCATGATTTGGGGTGTAATCAGTGGGAAATGCCCTGGACGACTTTATTTTGTAGAAAGTACAATGCGACAAGAGTAGTATATATAAAGGTTTTAAAAACAGTTTTGATACCTCAAATAAGTGATTGGTATGGAAGAAGACCAAACTGCACACCGCCCAGAGCGTTAAAAAGTATTGAAATACATTAAAGTTAAAAGTGTTAGATTGGCCAGGTAATTCGCCATTGAGATCGTTTGGAATGTGCTAATGATGAAAGTAGGTAAAAATACCATCATTACGAAGAATCGGCTAATTGAACAAAATATTTTCTTTTGTCTTTATATAATGTTAAAAATAAATTATTTTATTAATTAAAAAATATTTAAAATGTTAAACATTTGTATTTTAGTCTACTAGGATCATATATACGAATTTTATTGAGTGGTTATATTAATTTGTCCGGGTATAGTATAAATTTATTCAATGCCGTCTGGGTCGTATTGGAAGCACCCTGTTTCGTCACCAGTTACAGTTGATTTCAGCCAGTGGGAGATTACTTTCAACGGTCCATTCGATTGTATTTTTCATGGTCTTTCAAATAGTGTGGTTCAAATCGGGCATTACTTTCAACGGTCCATTCGATTGTATTTTTCATGGTCTTTCAAAAAGTGTGGTTCAAATCTGGCCCTTTTCTTGTTCAAATCCTCGGTAAGAATGGATTGAATAGTCCCTAAGCCCTCTGCTATTATCCTGATGGGCGCATTTCGATCTTCTGCAATCAATTACCGAAACTTTCGTTTGTGCCACAGAAAAACAGTTGCTCTCAAACAACAATCACGGCCAGCATAAACTTGAATCATCTTTTCGAACGTCTGACAGATGTGCCATTGTACATTTAGTTACACACATCTTTGTTCCATGATGTTTTAACGACGGCGAGATTATTGGTGTAACGAGAACAGTTACAAGTTTGACATTTCCTGGTGGTAGAGAGTGGCCTTTTCAATGATTATAAATTTGTGAAGATGGCGCTACGAGAAGCAAAGTTATGGTTTGACTCTTAGGAGAGTTTGATACTGTAAATAAATATAATAATAACTGCATCATTAGATTTTACCCACTAACTCCTAAAAATGGCCTATTTGAACAATAAGGCCTAGATATGAAAAAAAAAACAAAAACAACGACAATTTTTCCGTCGTTTTGATTTTTTTTAATTTAAATACACGTTCACAAGACCATGCTGTTTGGACCAACTCTTTTACTTTAATAGTAATTGACCATCAGATATTTACTTAACTTCTCCTACCACATACACAAAGGGGGACATCCATATAAAAAAAAAAAAACTTTTTGATCAAATCTCTCTCTTTATCCGATTATCGTTAATCGGTTTATGTTCATATTTTTAATATCAATAGTCGACAAATACTTGTATAGTTCAGGTGTGCATTTTACCACGGTCAACGGAAGTCAACAGCAGCGTGTATGGTTCCAGTTCGTGCGGACTACAGATAAAAACCGCTTGTTTGGAATCGGAAAGGTAGCAGCCCTACCTCCAAACTAGGCATCAGTACGCTAGTACGTTCAGACTATGTTTGCGGTTGGACGACGCGAACAAGTCATGAACGAGATGAGGCGGTAGAAACTGCACGTTCTTGGACTGAGTGAGACTCGGTTGAGTATGGCTCTAATGAGCTTGTCAAGTCCGACGGATGCGTATCTTGTGCTCTGGTAGAGCAGCCCATTAAACAACACGCCGAGAGGTTATTAGGATTGCTATATCTTGACATACCCATAAACAAAAAAATTATATATATAAATATAAAATAATAAAATAATAATATAAATATATATAAAATAATATATATAAAGCTAGCTTGATTTCCCTTGTTTCGGGGAGGCTCATGACAGCTATGCTGAGAACGAAGATACGTAACGTCACGCTTGTAAAATGCTCTCCGCCATTCCTCGCGCAGACATAATTGTCACTCTTGGCGATTTTAACTTTGGGAGCGATGGTGGGCACTCTCACGTTGCGAACGGCAGCTTTAGTGCAAAGGCGACCCAATCGATTTCTACAATCCTTAAACGTTGCTAGACTAAAAATCCCTGAGGTCAAGCAACGGTTTTGTAATGCGGGCTATTGCAGCACTAGTAAACAGCAATAAACCACAGTCTGGATGGTGGGAAAGCATTTGCAACGCTTTCTGCAGCAGTGGGGAGGAGGTTGTCGGTGCAAGACATCGCAGACATGACACTATATTTCGGACGAGTCCTGGCGTCTCATTATAGAGAGTCGGCAGCTCAAAGTCAGCTTGTTAGGCGCCAGACTGCTGTACACCGCCTCGTAAGTGTAAGACGCGACAAGACAGGTCAGCTGGCTGGTTGATGCAGCAGAGGCAGCAGCAAGGCTGGGGGACATGTGGACCTCTACCGGATAACAAAAGAGGTCACAAACATCGACCACGAGGCATAATGTTAAGGATGCCTGCGGTCAATGGATAGTAAACAGCTGAAGAGATGGAGAGAGCACTTAGAACAAGTGCTTAATAACGAGCTGTCGCATGACACCCACGTACCAGCTCCTCCACTCAGCTGTTCACCATTACCGATATCCACAAGGCCAACCAGCCGAACTGAAATATCTAATGCTATAGCTAGCCGGAGCAAACCAATAGAATTCCCGCTTTGACGACCAATCACTTTCAACGGAGATCCTATTCTCTTGCCACTGTTATTTATCGCATTGTTAGATAACGTCTTTGTAGAGGCTTTAAGCACTACGACTACCTACAGGACCTTGAATACGCTGACGATGCTTGCTTTTTAGCACATTGTCACGAAGATGTCGACTCAATGCTGCAGAATCTTGCGATTTCTGCAAGCCTAGTCGGCCGTCGGATCAACGCAAAGAAGACGATGGAAATGCGGCTAAACACAAGCGAACGGGTAAAGCCCATCCACGAACTCAGCTCAGTCTATAATCCTGTGATTCTCGAAATATATGCTTTCTCGCCCCTGAAACGATGCGTACTGACTACAGAAGAGCGTATTGGAGAGAATTTAACCGTCGTTTAAATCTCAACCCCCCCCCTAGTGATTCGGCCGAAATCGACTACAAAATCGAACAGTTCACACAAATCAGCAATGAAACCAGGGACAGAACAATACCACGACGCAAAGGCAATAAAATCTTCTGGCGTTTATCAAAAATGCTTCGAGAAAAAGGAACACTGCCCTCTACGTCCCTCCGTCATGACACCAGTCTAGTATACACCGCTAGCACTAAAGCTAAGCTGCTCGCGACTACCTTTTCTAGCTCACACACTCTGACGCCAGGTCTGAATCATCGAATAATTCGCAAATTCCGTGAGCCGAAGTATAAGAAGCACACAGAACCCAAATTCAGACGCTTCTACTTACTCCTCTCCTGATGAGCACAAGGCAGCCATAATGTCTCTTCGCCCGCTAAAGTACCAGCCAACTCGTGCCATTTCATACCTTACGCACGCAATTTTTAATAAATGCCTAGAACAGTGATATTTCCCATCGTGCTAGAAACACACCAAGGTTGTAGCAATACCCAAACCTCGCAAACCACGCTCTGACCCAACCAGCTAACGCCCTATAAGTTTGTTAAATGCACTTGGTACTATACTACTATAAAGCAAACACGCCCCTATACCTGGTCTGGATTCATTATTGTCTAACCGCTCATTTGGTGTCTATATATCTGGAGCAACTTCAAGCACACACTCTATACGAAAAGCCGTTCCGTTTTTACATCAGGCGTATTTTCCAACGCCATCAGCAGAAGAATTGGAAAAGCACTGATCGAACTTGAACGTTATTTCGCAAAATGGAAGATCAAAGTCAACGGTGTCAAAATTGAAACCGTTTTCTTCCCATAGAAACAAAGACAAACACACTTACCCTCCTAGAAGAAAACCTAACCGGCCCGCATATATACAAAAGCATCAAGAAAGATGGAGTTTTAGCTAGGGTGATATACCCATTTACAGCCAAGAAGTCAAAGCTCTCACTCGAAAACAAATTAACTATCTTCAAAAGCATATGATTTTTGAATGTTTTATCTGGAGAAAAATGAATTACCCTCTACTGTATACACGCTATTGTCACACTATTGTCAAATACAGATGGTGTAGATGGTGGTATGATGTTTTTGTATAATAAGATGAAGTATCTTTCGAACAAATTCAATCATTTTTTAATGCGTAAGGCCTTGAGTCCTAAAATTAAGCATGGAAAACTTAGCATTATAAAGCGAAAACTGGAGTTTCTGACACTTGGCTTAAGAGTTACATCCTCTTATAAATCTGTAAGCATTAAAGGATATAAACCCAAAATGACAATATTGTAAGCAATAATGCCACCATGTCAATAGTTTCATAATGACAATACTGTTAATCAGGAACAGGCCCCAGATATTGAACATAAATTATATGACATAACAATAAATAATTTTTCAACAAATGTCTACTTTCGTAATTACTTTAAACTGAATCTGAATTAATATATTTGACTTTAGTTCCATTTACTCTACAAACAACCGAAACATTCATTTAAACCTTGTAGAAGTGTGATCTTCTTTGCGCACCAAGTTATGGTGTGCAGGGCGCCATACGAGAGTGAGAGTGACGAGGGTTTCTTCGTTATAATTAGTTTATTGTTTTCTTAATCATCATTTAGGTTAATTCAGGTTTGTCAGCCAAAGCCTTAAGTGGGAGGTCTGTAGTGGGTGACGGATCCTTGTCAACTGGTTTACTTTTGCTTTGGGTCGCTTATTATTTATAGTTGTGCGGTTTTGTCCAAGTGGTGGTCTTCGTTGGTCCGCGTTGTGGCGTCATTTCATTTCATTTGTGTATATATGATTTGTTCCGTGATTTTTTGTTCTGATGTGTGGGTGGGTATGTGTGATAATTTGTGTACCTTAACTTAACCATATATTGTCCAATCTTTTTGAATCTCATGTTCCAATAAAACATGTATACCAGCAATAATAAGAGAGAAATACCAATAAAAAAGGCTTTTGTTCGCGGACTAACTTGAATTCCTTAATTTTAAATTGACTGTTAAAACATCCTATCTACTTTCGTTCTATTTTTAAACAAAATCTTTTCTCAAATTATTTACGAATTGATGCCGCCATAAATTAACTAGAGTCCAATTAATTTCAGAGCGTGTTTTCTTTATTTTGCATTATATAAAACGATTCGATATACAAACAGATGGGAGGACATATTTAACAGCAGTGTCCATCGTGGTGTGTGTGTGCATGTCCAGTCGCACGTGGTTTAATGTGATTCAATGGTGGCTCAATGCTAAGCTCCTCTGCAATTTCATTCAAGTCACGACGCATCGAGTACGCATCCTCACCGTCTGCATAGTATTTTGGCTCAATTTCCAAGATCTTGAATCCAAGTGAGTTTGTGTACAAATTCAGAGCGGCACGGTTACTCTTGCGCACATGCAAAGACACATACTGTGCCTCAAAGCATTCGACCATCGCCTGCGAGGCCTGGTTCATGAGTTTCTGAGCTAGTCCTAGTCGTCGATACGATCGCTTGACGGCCAACGAAGTGATGTGACCATGACGACTGAAATCGTTTGGTTCGGGCTCTTCCATTTTAGCAAGTACATACCCAACAATGTTTCCCTTATCGTCTTCGGCAACATAGCTCAATTGGGGCCATGTGAGTCCGTGATAAAAATAGTATTTCATCTGGTAGTTCTCGGGCAGACACAGCAGATTGCAGTGTTGCATATTCATGAGATCCTGCGGACGGGCACAACGAATATTCATGGTGATGGCTGCGGTGTTTGTGTTTGGTGATATAGAATCGTGAATGTGAGTATTAATCTCGTCTGAGTTTTCGGGATTTTGCTACTTTGCTCTCTTTTTCCTTGGCTGCCGGAGAACCGTCGTTCATCAATCCAAGAAGTTCACGGACAAGTTTAAAGCGAGACAAAAACAATTTCCACACCAAGTACCAGCCTGTAAGAAATACAAATTACATTAAAACAACGATTAAACCTAACCTCAATTGATTAGTTTGATGTGGCTATAAATAAGAACACTTAAAAATTACCTATACAAACAACCAAAAACACAATAAATAACGATGATAAGACAGAAAAAACGGCCAACAAAACTTCTTGGATATCCATTTAATGATGGACGGAATAGGTACGAAATAATAAAATAAATTCTTCTCTGCCAAAATCGGGACCAGTTTATTTATAACAAAATAAGGTATTTCGTGCTAGACACAGGTGTGTTAATTTCTGTAATGCCAGTTTAGTTAATGTAAAAACGAAAAATGTATAAAAAAAATATAGTTAAATCGCGCTGGTTAGTCAGTCTAGTCCGTAAAAACGTACGTACCTTGCGCGCACGTCCGAGCAAACTTCAAAAGTCAGACATGCGAGCCAAGAGTGACGACACTTTGACAGTGACATTTGGAATTTAGAACTTTTTGAAGAATGTGTGATCGGAACTGCGGAGGATGCGCAATTTGTAATTTCAAGAAAATAAATTAGGCACTTTTAGATTTTAAAATATATTTAGACAGCAAAGGCCTAATTAATCCATTACATTTACCGGTTGAACGAAAACACAAAGTGAGGTTATACCAAACGAATCAATATACACACAAACATGCTATTCGCATTACTCACTTTGAATACACACTGGCAAATGAAGGTTATTGAAGTTGTCTGGAGATTAACAGAATCTTTAGAAACTTGATGTTTATCACATAGAAACTCAATTTCGGAGCGCTAATTATGTATGCAAATAGCCCAGAGAAAAACCCACGAAAAACCAAAACAAATTCTAAATTGCGGTCACTTTCGTCTTGTGTGGAATGTGAAATTGTGGAACCTGTTCTTGTAAAATAAAACTGCGTCGGCTAATGTTAAATACAAAACCTACCAATTGTTCTGGTATTAAATGGCATGGTTACGGCTCTCAATTTAGTGGGTACTACAAATTGATTTTTTTAGTTCCAAAAATTAAAAAAAATCGATCTTAATTATGACGGCATATTTATTCAATAATAGACACAAAAAAAATAAAAATTGAGATCTAAAGTAAAGAAGATGGGTTCCTAAATAATTCAATTTGCGTTCTTACAACTCATCTACTTATATATTTTATATAATTAAAAATTGAATTCCTATTTATGAGCCTATTTATACAAAATTGAATGCAATCAGAACGATTCTGATTTGACCACCAGCATGAACTGTCAAACTGACACCACACTTGTCACTTTCACTTCATAGTACATATGATGTCTGTGTTAAAAATTATAACCTCAAAACAAACAAAACATAACCTCAAACCATAAAATCGGCAAAGCGCACCTCTCAAGCTGCGCTTAAAAGTTGTATGGCGATTTTAAGAGCTTTTACGCTTAACGCCAAATCAGAATACAAATTTCGTTTAACTCCAAATCAGAATCGAGCTAAAAAAATATACAGGCATAAATAAAGTTCATCCAAAAGAATGAAAAAATGATTTTGGAGTTCATTATTAAATAAAATGCGCTCATCATTTTTATTTTCAAATACTCAAAATTTCAAAAGTTGAAACGCGTCTTTATATAAAATGGTATGCGTTTAAAATTTTTAACATCCAATATTAAATTATTATGTCGTCATTAATTATTTAATTATTTTTATTTCATTTTGTTCTTAAGATCTCAAATCCAATAAATTGTTTTTATTGTATTTCATTTATTTTTAATATTACCTATTGACTTTTAAGGTTTTCAAAAATATTACAAGTTCTCATTTTTTAAAAAAAGTTTCATGGTTTTTGTCATCTACTTATTTATTTACTTAAATTTTCTTATTGGGACACATAATATTATACCTATGTTGCTGTAATGAAAAAGTCTAATAAACAGTTGCACACCAGATTATTTATTTAATTACTTGGCTAGTATCATGTTTGGTTTTTGGCCTATTTACATTCTAGAAAGTAAATTCATATCAAAAAGAATTTTGTGAAAAAAACGTATTTAAAATTCCTGACAATATTTTTTTTTATTTTAGATTTTTTATGCTCTTAGTATACGATTTTTTTGCTGAAGAAACGTATAGAGATGATGTGATTTAAATTCGCATAGAAGACAAAAAAATGTGACCTTCCTAATAATTGTAAAATTTTATCGATACATGTTTGACATTTAAAAATATATATAATTTTTAAATTACATATAATTTTCCATATTTTAATATTTGTAATATTTAACACAAATCGCATGTCACAAATATTAAAACAAAATGTATTTCATAAAAATATGTCTAAATTGTCGTGTAAGGTTATTCAACATACATAAAATATATCGTCTATGTATGCGAATACTGACATAAAGAATGTCTCATTTTATATATTTTATGGCAGCAAAAGTAATACCCGACTAAAGGTCGATTTATATTACAGAGTAGCACTGTCACCATTTTTTGTTAAAAAACGAAAAGAGATGGTGTTATTTAAATTCGCATAGGTTAGAAGATGACAAAAAAATATCTTTCTAGTAGTTGTAAATTGTTACACATAACAATAACGAATATGTCACGTTATCAAAGACTACGTATATTTTACTTCTTCGATTACAAAAAAGTTCCGTTTCTTGTGTACATATAACTTGACATATACCGAGGCATATACCATATATTGCGAGATATATTGTGATAAAAGAAATATCTAACAAAAACCTTTCAACAGTTTGCAAACATAGTTTTGTTCACGCTCCACCCTTGCATCGCCCGCCAAACGTCAAATTCAAATGTCATCTGCGAAAACTTTTATTACAAAATTACATCAACCAAAACAAAACACATGTAATCAGAATTCCATAAAACGTTTTTAAATAAATAACTACATCCTCGAAAACATGGAAGTTGAGTCCGAAGAACCATGCAGTACGTCCACACTGACGTACGAAGAAAAGCGCAAGGCACTGTTTGAATCACTTAGTTCGGCTGAGAACTGTATCAAAGGAACAATTCTAGAGCAAAAAAACACTGTGGTCCGTATTCCTGCTTTTGTCAAGAGTACTGTGACAAAGGTGAACATTTCACCGAAGTTTCAAGGCCGCAATCAGGAAAGCATTTTCAAACGACCCGAAGCACCGCTGTCCAAATGTCTAAAACCTCGTACCACGCCGGATTATCAGGTTTGTTGCATGTTATAAAATTTTATCTAACGTGAAAATGAAAATGAGTATAATTATCAGGTCAATCCTCATAAATGGAAAAAGTATTCCCTGGATGATGTTGACACGTCTGACCGCACAAACACAGCAGCAGCCTTTGCTTTTCTTCAGGAAATTGAAGCCCGCAAAGCTAAGGAAGCCGAAGCTGAGTCTGATGAGCCAACGGACACTTCTGGCAAAATAGTGTTCAATACACGCAAACGTTTGAATCAAGATGCAGTACCGACGTTCAATCAGTCAGCTCATCTGAAATCAGCTCTTGAACCTGCTGAAAGCAATTCCGGAGCAGGAGATGATGTTGAAAAATCAGTTCTAAAAGGTTCTAAAGTTCAAATGCCTGAGTATGTGATCGGAAAGAAATCATCTGGTGACAAGAAACGCAAGGAGCGCATAACAAAAGATTCGAATAAAACCAGTGGTGCAGCTCTTAAGCTGGATCATCTATTGGAACAGGACGACGCAGACGAGGAGGAGTAATTTAGTAATCTGTTTATATTCAACCGATAACGGTAAATATTAAGTGAAACTCCAAATCCATGCTTCGTTTTTTGTAATTTAATGATACTATAAAATAATTTTGCCAACAAAACAGGCGCACCTCCACAATATAATTTAATAAAATTCAATTTAATATCTTAAAATATCGCCTAAAATAAGGACTACAAGTAAAATGCAGTGTAAAATGAACTGTCATTCGGCATTAGGTCTGGGTGGATGAACAAGAATTCCATCGTAACTTAGTCAGCAGAGTTGATCTTTTGTACCAGACTGCAAACGAATTCGGCTAGAATGTGTTGGCGGTTCTTTCCAACCAGCACAACTTCATCATGACCAGGCTCCTCGGTACTATCGTATTCGGTGACACATTTATTGGTGATGACACTAAACGCAAATGCCGTTAGGTCACAGTGATTGGCTGTAATAACCTGTAATACATAATTTATTGGAATCACATTGAAATGCTAAAAAAATGATATTTGAATATACCTCATGAACAGTGGACATTCCAACGGCATCTACACCCAGAATTTTAAGCATCTTAAGCTCAGCAACAGTCTCATAGTTTGGTCCACCCAGGCATGTGTACACGCCCTCATGAATATCGTTCTCGATACCCATCTCCTTGCCAATAACCTTAGCATATTCCGAAAGTTTGCGATCGTACGCTTTGTTCATTGGTGGAAAACGTGGTCCAAAACGTGTATCATTCGGACCCTGCAACGGATTATTTCCTGCAAATCCCATAATATTTATGTGATCCTTGACAATCACAATATCGCCGACTTTGTAGTTAGGATTCAAACCACCGGCCGCATTGGTGGCAATCAAATGCGTGACTCCCACCAGTTTCATAACACGAATTGGCATCGAGCACTAAAAATGGTTTTAAAAATTTTAATAATCCGGAAAAAACTTGAATTACTTTATATCTTACCTTGGCCAATGGATAGCCCTCATAGTAATGGAAACGTCCCAACATACACATAACCGGAATACCATTCAATTTACCAAACACCATTTGGCCCGCATGACCATGTACGGTAGACACTGGAAAATTGGGAATACTTTCGTATGGGAAACAGTCGACATCGGTTAAATTATCACCCAGCGAACCAAGACCCGATCCGCAGATGATACCGATCTTGGGACGAATCGATGTTCGCTCATGGAAGAATGCCGCGATCTTGAAGAGGGTTTCATAGGAATATCTGTAAGGAAATATTGTTGTATTATATGATTAAAAAAAGGTGTTTTAATATTTTATTTTATTTTATTTTATTTTTATGGCCAGTGTAAATATAGGCAAAAAAGTCTAACTGGTCTTAAAAGCCCAGTCGATAATCATAGGCATATCCAACGTTTAAGTTTATGTTAATAACAATAAATATCTCACACTTGCGTGTTTAAAATGTGTCTAAAAAATGTACATAAATAGATAAAGGTATCTGCACAATTTGTGATTCTTTAAATACCTAATAATGTGACGTAAGCGTTAACATTTTTATTTACATAATATTAAATAATATGTAAACAACATGATATCGTATATATGTTGAATGACTGCTGCACTTTTAAAAAAATCTTATCAAAAAATTAATAAAATGATAAACGATAATTAAAAACCAAATAAACAAACGTAAAGTGTTTGTAATAAAATCCCAAATTTTAATGATGATATTAGAAGAGGTCACCTTCCAAATATTGTTATGTGTAAGTCAATTAATTACCCATAATGACACCTACACTGGTTCTACTGATATATACTATATATATAAAATATAGGTGACATTACCAAAAACTGCATGTAGAAAAACAAAAATTAATCTGGCATTTTAAAACCACAAACGGGTACCATAAATAAAAGTTCTATTATATAACGATTACAAAGTAACTAGTATCACTCTGAAAAGTAACGGTTACCTATACGCCATCTCTAATATTAATTGACCATTACGAAGTTCACCACACGACTAGTCTATTGGTTACACTACGAAAATAAACACATTTATGCTGTGTTTACACCAGCATCAAATACAATTCGCCGATATTGGCAAATCATTTTGACAAGTAAATTTTACCAATATTTGCCTATGTACAAGACAAAAAGAACTCCAATCATCACTTCTTGTGTGATAAACCATTTCAACATGAAATGTGATATAATATATTGTCATTTACATACATTTGTTTAAAATGCATATACATATATATAAATTAAATAACTTGTATACATCAATTAAAAACCACTTTTGTTTTCAGACTGCCTAAGAGTAAAGCCATATAATAATTGCTCTCAATAATGACATATTCTCATGTACATAAATATACAATTTCTGGAAACTGTATACCGTCTAAATGGAGCCCAGTATATACGTATATATATAATTTATAATAACAGGCGCTATATTAAGATAATATTGAGATCAACAATAAGTGTCGTGTTCTTGTATTATATTTTAATAATGTACAGGGTGATTTGGTTGCTCTTTAAATACATTTCTATAGTTGTATTTTTGTTTACATTTATAACCATACTTTACATTTTTACATTACATAATGTTAATGCCGACTGGATACATTTTTAGCCGAGTTTATAGCATCACTACTACTCCTTCGATGTATCCGAATCTAATCTCTATGTTAACCACTATCATAGGTCTTATCAATGTTCGGGCCAGCAATTTTGCGAATACAACCCGTTTTCACGGTAGCGTGTGAGATAAACAATAATTAATTCACCAGATCACGTACCCATAGTTTCTCTGTTTTCATTATTTATTTATTATTATTATATAATTTGTATTCTTAGTCAATGTGAAGCCACCACAATTTTGTATTGAAACAGAGAGGGCGCAGTGTGGAACTGTCAGTGAGAAGAGAAAAGTCAGCACGCCATGACAGCATGACGAAGGGAGTTTTTGTGCAACTCATGACTCGGGAGTAAGTCGCCAACCGCCATCAAGGAAATACGAAGCAGAAGCAATTCTGATGCACCTAGAGCCTCGCCGAAAATATCAAGATTGGGCCACTTCAGTTATTTTCGAGGAAAACACGTCTCGGTGTCCTATTACCGCTGGTGGACAAGCCCGTGTGCGGACAAAAATAGGTACAAAAGGCCCACCATATTTTGGTTCGCACGAGGCATAACGGCACACCCGTACCGTTACATTCGGCATCGGTGGAGCGAATCATTTGTGGTTGCGATTGACGATTGATACATCCATTTGGAGCCTGCGTGGTGGGACCACCCCATAGTGGCCACCAAGAGAGCTATTTGGCGTGCCGTGACCCGCACGGCCTATGTTGCAACGAGGGTAGTATTTAAGTGTAGTTTTGTTTCGTGGCTAGTAAGAAAATTCGTTGAGTTAAGTTAATGTTTTATTTATTGTCTGTTTGAGCTAAATTAAATGTATTAAAGTAGAATCTGTTGGCTTTTCCAATTATTGTGTGAATGTGTGTGAGTGGGTGAAATTTCGAGTTTTACAAGTGGAGGTTGTGCGGGCCCAGACCCACGGCAAAGCAGACTCTGATCCGCTGAGTCGCTGCCAGGCACACTGACTTTTTGCGGCTGGCGCTTAAGCTCCTTTTGTTTTATGGTCTCGGACAGTATCCACTCGTATTATTACCGTTGGCCCTTTTGTCCAAGCCGGTCCGTTAAAAATATAAAAAAATATAAATACAAATATTTTAATATGTTTTAATTTTCACCGAAATAAAATAAAAATGTCAAAGACTTCAATGTAAACGGTGTGCTGACGAGATATTTTGAGGTTATGTATATGGGCGACGGGCAAGAAATGTGGTGTTGGATGTTTCGACTGGCGCGACAGGCGGAGTTTCTAAAAAACCACTGCTGGAAATCTAGATTCTGAAGAAAAATTAAATTAAAAAAAGAAATAGTTTTTTGATTAAATAAAAGTTTAAATTTTGTAGTAAAGTGAGCTTGGGTTTCGTTGGAATTTTATACATGTGTATCTGTCGAAAGTGCACCGAATACAGAAAATGGCGTAATTCTGCATTGCAATTTTTTTCGAGAATGAGTAGGGTAATGTGATCGAATTGCTTTCTTGCTTTATTCTCACCTTTTAAATGGTTTCATGCATATAGTGAACTCACTTTGTGTTCATCTGGAATTTCCGCCAAGTTCACGCATTTGAGTTTGATATTGTGAATTTTGCGAGTATCTTGGTCTAAACACGCTGCGTTCTTTTTTTTGAGGTGAATAAAGTGAGAAAACTTAGAGTGAGTTTTACGAAAAGCGAGGCGACATCTATAGGGATTATTTTGGAGAGAAAACACTAAAGGCGATATTTTGGTTGATCGGGTTGATATTGTTTAAGAGATCGCAATTGAGACGTCAAATATTCACCGAAATTTAAATTTATGTCTGATGAATTCAATGCGAAAATTGATGGGCGGTTTTATGCAGAACATTCAGAAGATGAGTGCCCTGCGATGGCGTTTGGGTGGTGGAACCTCACTTCGACGTTTATGACGCTGGACTTCACCAGATTTGGGCGTCAAAAACGCAATTCGGAGAGCTGCAAATATAAAAAAATAATGAATTACTCAAAGTGATTTGATTTTGTCGAACGGTGTTGGGCACACTTTTGACTCTGTCGAATGTGTGCGTATGTTCATATGAATACATGCGTTTGATTTTGTGTGGTGGCCATTTTTTTGACGGACAGTCAAGAGTGGCATGTGTGCGGCCTGCGTAA